>JAXIVJ010007239.1:0-25000 GCA_036785665.1 Chirona hameri | reverse complement strand
TTTGTACTGCCAAATGTATGGGACAATTTTTTGTCGACATCTATTGCGCAGAAAAAGCGAACCACCCGGTGTCTAGATTGGCTAGCACCATCAGCTGGAGTTGTTGCAGCAGTTGGCCACCAGGGACCGCTAGTGAGTCAGGGTGTTATGACGTCGCAAGCAAATGGTACCACTAAATATTGATTTATTTATAAATAAATAAATACATATTTAGCGTTAAATATTTAACTGGTACCATTTGCTTGCGACGTCATAACACACTGGCTCACTAGCGGTCTCTGGTGGCCAACTGCTGCATCAACTCCAGCTGATAGTTCTAGCCTCTAGATTGCGAACCACCCAGGGATCGAGAAATGAAAGACGAAAATATTCCAAGGCTGACCTTAAAACAAGTCGACTGTCATTACCAGTTGGGATAAAGAGAGACGACGCTGTCGGTTTAGAGACCCTATTCAAATACACATGGACCTTATTTTTTACAGATGTCAAAATCAAACTCGAATATCTTTTTGATTAGATCATTGTGGTTGTTTTAACTACTACCATACTTAATTTCAATGCAAAGCCATCAAAATGTCTTTCTCAACTAAAATATAATGTTAAGGTGGGATAGTCCCTTTAAACAAACAAAAACAAAATGTTGGTTATTTCACTCCAACATTTTCATCAACATTTTCAACATTTTGTTTAAGAATGATTAAAGTTTCAAGTATACTTATAAAGCATTAATACTATTTGACTACTGTGCTAAAATGAAATAGCATACAATGATATACTCACTACTCAGTGACAGTACAGCAGAAAAATGAGGAAATATTAAAGATGAACTATGTCAATTTTGACCCACAGTCCTCTCACCGATGTACTCATCGACGGAGATTCTGCCGTCTCCGTCGGTGTCGATATCCTCGATGGTTTCCGTGACGACAATGTCACGCATGTGCTCCGCTTCCTCCGGGTGCAGGAATGTGCTGAACTCCACACGGGTCAGCTTACCGTCCTTGTCCTGACGTCATAAACAGACAGTAGGTTCATGCCACGTCATACTCCGGACAGAAAAAGCTCATCTGGACCAGTTTTTTTTATCTCGCGATATCGCGCGCCGAATGACGCAGTGTGCGGCCCTCTTAAAGGCGGGCGCACACTGCGTCATTCGGCCCGCGATATCGCGGAAAAAAAAAACTGGTCTTGACGAGCAGCACAGAAAAAGCTCGTCCGGACGATATTTTTTTCCGCGATATCGCGCGCCGAATGACGCAGTGTGCGGCCGCCTTTAAAGGAACTGTCCCACCTTTGTGAAAGTTGCCGAATCACTCTTAATTGTATGTCTACATGTCAGGCGAGGTCAGCTGAACATGTTCGTGAACTTTTTTTCGGGAAAAAATGTTTATCTTGGAAGATATTCAACTTTTAGTTTTAAGCGAAAAGTTGGGTTGGTGACTTCAAATGATTTTTTAATAACGGAAATCCTTTGTGTTGCCAAATATATGGCACATTTTTTGTCGACATCTATTGCGCAGAAAAAGCGAACCATCCGGTGTCTAGATTGGCTTAGATTGCGAACACCCGGGGATCGAGAAATGAAGACGAAAATATTCCAAGGCTGACCTTGAAACAAGTTCGACTATCATTACCAGTTGGGCAAAGAGACGACGCTGTCGGTTTAGAGTCCCTATTCAAATACACATGGCCTTATTTTTTACAGATGTCAAAATAAATCTCGAATATCTTTTTTATTAGATCATTGTGGTTGTTTTAACTGCTACCATACTTAATTGCAATGCCTAGCCATACAAATGGCTATCTCAACTCAAATATAATGTTAAAGGGACTATCCCATCTTAACATTATATTTAAGTTGAGATAGCCATTTTTATGGCTAGGCATTTAAATTAAGTATGGTAGCAGTTAAAACAACCACAATGATCTAATCAAAAAGATATTCGAGTTTGATTTTGACATCTGTAAAAAATAAGGCCCATGTGTATTTGAATAGGGACTCTAAACCGACAGCGTCGTCTCTTTACCCAACTGGTAATGATAATCGACTTGTTTTAAGGTCAGCCTTGGAATATTTTCGTCTTTCAGTTATCGATCCCCGGGTGGTTCGCAATCTAAGCCAATCTAGACACCGGGTGGTTCGCTTTTTTCTGCGCAATAGATGTCGACAAAAATTGTTCCATATATTTGGCAGCACGGATTTCCCAGCACGGATTTCCCAGCACGGCAGCACAGAGCGGCAGGATTTCCAAGTTATTAAAACAAATCATATGACGTCACCAACCCAACTTTTCGTTTAAACTAAAAGTTGAATATCTTCCAAGATAAGCATTTTTCGGAAAAAAAGTTCACGAACATGTTCAGACGACCTCGCCTTACATGTTGACATACAATTAAGTGTGATTTGACAACTTGCACAGAGGTGGGACAGTCCCTTTAACCCGCGAGTCACTGGAGGGGGGCTTTTTTTAGCCGCCCCCCCCCCCTTAGGATTATTAGCAATATCTCAATAACTGATGCAGATATCGACGCCAAACTTTCAGTACCTATCCGGGCATCATTTTTACACCTTTTGCGAGAAAGAAAAATAGTCGGATTTTTTTTAATAGATATAGTGAATTTAGTGACTTCACTAAACACGATTTTGACACCAAAATCGTCTAAACTTTGCCAGGTCGTACAAATGCCGCATTTAAAGCCAAATGCAATCAAAAACGCTAAAAGGTAGACAATTGCAAGGGCTACAAACCAGCTATCTCGAAATTGGAAACAATTTGGTTTTTGACTCCAAAAATTCCAAAAAAACTTTTTTTTTAAATGCTCACAAAATCAAATTTTTCAAAGATATTGAAAAAACGGAATATATGTCAGATAATGACATATGGGCAACTACCATACCAAATTTCAAAATGATATAATCATTTTTGACTCATGGCATATAAAGTATGGGTAAATCATGACGTCATATTTTGAAATTACGTTTTTTGGCTTTTATTGACCGGATACAGACAAATAAATGCCAGCACTGTTTTTTTTTGTAGATAAAACTGAAATAGAAACATGCTTTTTAATTTCGATTTATTCATTAAAAATTTTGACCTTCAGTGACCTGAACTTGACACTAACTTCACGTAAATGAAGTCAGGTGGTAAAATGACTACCACTATCAAATTATACGCGTAAAAGCATCCATAAAACATGTGCTGCATGACTTTCGTAGACATTTTGTGTGTAGTGGCCTTTTGTGACCTGACTGATATTGACCTTGATCTTTTCCAACAATTTCACTTTAGCTCATGTGGGATATGTATCATACCTTGTACAGCACTTTGGGTGATTATAGGCGCAATCGAAGGCCGTGGATGGCAAGTATTGTCCATAAACTCAAATACCTCGATTTTGACGTTTGACTTGACCGTGACCTGACATGTGACCTTAATTTGATTTTGTTAAGTTTGCGTTAGGCTTATCTCATTGAACGCTTTCGAATGCCGCCTTGCGCGTCCCGCTGCGATTATTGGTTCTGAAGATACCAGGGGGGCTACCCCTATCCTATCCCCCCCAGTGAGTCGTGTTACAGAATATGCCCCAGTGACTGCCGGGTTAAGATGGGATAGTCCCTTTAAGCGTGCCGCACACTGCGTGATTCGGCGCGCGATATCGCGGGAAAAAAAGCTGGTCCAGACGAGCTTTTTCTGTGTTGAACACTGCGGAACCGCGGAATGTCCCAGTGATATCGCGCGCCGCATGCCCCAGTGCAGTGTGCGGCCGCCTTTACAGTTTGTATCCTAACGTCATGAACGGCAGACATGTCATGTCTGGTCCAGAAATGTCAACTCGCAGCCAACTGTGGAAACTGTCGAACACAATTACCGTTCCGTTACCGTTCCGTTACCGTTCCGTTACCGTTCCGTTATCGTTCCGTTACCGTACCGTACCGTTACCGTACTGTTACCATACCGTTCCGTTATCGTTCCGTTACCGTTCCGTTACCGTTCCGTTACCGTTCCGCTCCGTTACCGGTCCGTTACCGGTCCGTTACCGGTCCGTTACCGGTCCGTTACCGGTCCGTTACCGGTCCGTTACCGTTACCGTTCCGTTACCGTTCCGTTACCGTTCCGTTACCGTTCCGTTACCGTTCCGTTACCGTTACCGTTACCGTTCCGTTACCGTTCCGTTACCGTTCCGTTACCGTTCCGTTACCGTTACCGTTCCGTTACCGTTCCGTTACCGTTCCGTTACCGTTCCGTTACCGTTCCGTTACCGTTCCGTTACCGTTACCGTTCCGTTACCGTTCCGTTACCGTTCCGTTACCGTTCCGTTACCGTTCCGTTACCGTTCCGTTACCGTTCCGTTACCGTTCCGTTACCTGGTCGGCGGCGTCCCAGCGGCGTCGGTCGCGGTCGCTCATCGTCTTGTATTCGGCCGTCTCTCCCTCTCCGTCCTCGACGCCGCCCGCGAAGCCGTAGGTGGTCTGCTGGTAGTCGTCCCACGAGATGTGGTCCTTGTCCTGACTGGCCGCCGGCGCCTGCGCCTGGAGATAGCGGAGGGGAGAGGCAGTCAGCACGCCGCAGAGCAAGCCTGGTGATATAATCTGTAAAACATTCCATATAACACAGGGAGAAAAGAGTTGAAAGATGAAACTGAGATAGCACTGACCTCCCACTGCCTCTGCACCTCCTCATCCAGGTACTTGTTCTGCGCCTTTTTGATCCAGTCGATCAGCTCCTGTTCCGAGACCTCACCGTCTCCGTTCACGTCAATCTTATCCACGATCACCCTGTCGGACGGGGGCCAGACCGTTCGTCACGAGGGACTCAGTTCGTCACAGACAACTCGTCACAGAGCTGCCGGTTTAACTCACATTGTTCACTAGAGACTCGGGCACTGACTGAAGGGAGCACACGATACGGAATACTTACGCGAGTTTCTCCTTGCTTTCTTCTGGCGATAGTTGGTTGAATTCGTCCGCCTCCTCGCCAAGGAAGGCATCGTGATCATAGTCTGGGTTGTGCTCATCGCCCTCAAAATGCTCCTCATCACTCAGTTTCTGTGGGACATGGCATATTATGTCAGGCTTCACATGACAATCCTGGAGTTGATTCTCTTGAAAACAGCAGTGGCTTAAATTTTAACATATCTGTTAAAATATATACAGGTACCTATTTTTACACATCACAAACACTCAAAGGAGTTGAGCACAATTTAATTAAACACAAATTAATTTAAGGTCACAGGCTTCTAAACAAAGGAAGCGGATGAAAAGGTATATTCAAACAATGGGTGTAGTAGAAGAGGGACTTGCCTTTTCTTTGACTCTTCCACCATGCTCATTGCCAGCAGTGATAACAAAAGTGGCAATGCATAGCCAGCCAAGCACTGCTAGCTTCATTGCGTTTCTGAGGGGTTAGACAGACATATCATTTAATGGTAGTGACTGGTTGAGCACTTGGTCTTTACCAAGTCCAGCAAACATTGTCTGGTTTGAAAATTATGCTGAGAAACACATCTCTGAGCACACACAGAGCACACCTTAACACAATTCTGAAAACAACGACATCACCATGGTTTTAAAATCAATAGGGACAAATCGAAGTGCAACTTTAACATAGGACCATACTTGCGATGGCTACAAATTCCTAGGGACAATGTTCAATGTTCATACACCCTAGTGCCCCTCCCCCCCCCCCCATGATGGTGACATGACACACATGGGTGAAAATGTTTTGAGAAATAGAAGTGCTAATCTATAATGCCAGACTAAGTGATGCTTTCCCAATATTTATTTGTCAACTATGGGAGAATGATGAGTATTATTTTATCTGGAGTCCAACTACAAGCTCATGCATAAATTGTGCACTCTCCAAGGTTTTTAGTGTGCTGATTCCAATTATGATACTCATTTGAGACAAATCAACCATCAAATCATCCCAACTGACATATGACACATGACATCTGCTGCTGTTCCACATTTGGTGCAATGGTTAGGTTAGGTTAGGTTATGGCTTATTTGCCCCACAAATGGGGATCATATTTGGAATCAGCACATACAAAAAAAAAATGTCAAAATTACACATGAAACAGATGTTGGAATTAGAGTAAAATGTTACTGAATCATGTTTAGGTTATATTGGTGAACACCACTATGTGCATTTTTAGCATGAGGCTTGTTGCATATAAAATCACACTTGTCATTTATTTATTTTATTCACACATACTACCAATGGGAAAACACAAGATAAGCCTTGAGAAAAGGGAATAAAATAAAAAAGAAATAACAATACAAATTTAAATAAAAATAAAAGTATTCGAAAAATAAAGACATAAAGACATAAAAGAAAAGTGCAACAAAGAGCCTCTTGGACCCATCTGAGGTCGCACATCCCCCTACCAGTCTCACCCTTTTCAAATTATTTTACTTTATAACCTGCCTAAAAGAAGCCTAATCCCACTAGTATTTATGGACTAACTAATCCCTTCTCTGTAAAGTATTTAAATAATATAATTGTGAAGTTAGCAAATGTCACTGCAGCAGTGACATCCCCTGGTAACTTATTCCAATGTCATACAACCCTTCTACTGAACAAATGACTGGTAGCTTAGTCCTACTTTGTCTCATAATGAGTTTATGCCTCTACCTCTACCTCGATTTTCCCTATTGAACTAAAACATTCCCTTTAAATATCCAGAATGCTGACCATTTACAAATTTGAAGACTTCAATGAGATCCCTTCTTAGCCTTCTATATCAAAGTGAGAACATACCCAATTTCTTTAATCATGATGAAAAGATATAACTTACAAGCAGGGTTAGACCTGACAAAAAAAAAGTTGTTTTGCCACTTGCTGGTTTAAACCAGTTTTTACAGGCAAAAAGTGGTAAAAACTCAAACTGCCTGTTCTTTCTCATACAATTATTTGTAAAATAAGTAAATATTCCTATATCATTGAACCATTTCAAATGCTGTGCCAGTTGCAATGCATTTGTGAACCTGCAATTATTGCATTAACCATATTTGCTTAGCCCAGCAGCACAATTTCTTTTCACTGGCTTATATATGACAGGGAGTGCTACTTGACCTGAACTGAGATAGCTTGGACAAATATATATTTAGAACTGTGGAAGGTCATGATGGACAGTATGGAAAGACAATGAAGCTATACAGATAATAATAGGCTTTAAGATTATTTTTGGAGAGTGACACTTCTAAAGAATGTAGTATCTGTATATTGAGCACCTCAACAGCTTTTGGCAATGCTGACGCCTTAGGTCCAAGTGACCGTGACCATGCTGGTTGAGCAAGCAATTTGTTGTTCATTGGTGTGAGGTTTAAGCCCAATGAAATTTGTAGAGTAGGGAGGTTCTGTGGGAAACTTTGTTTAGCAAAAATTGCATGGCCCTAGGTCAATATCTTCAAGGTCAAATGAGGTCAAATGAGGTCAAACATGCTACATTGTTTGTACTTTGTTATGCTCTCCTTGGCTTGGAATTGTTATGGAACACAGTGATTACATGTATATGCCCCCAACATGGGCTGAAATGATTTGTTAGAAAGTCTAATGATACAATAGGGATGATAAAAGTTGCATTTGACGTCAGGTCATTTGCATAGCAACATTTAATTACAGTAGTCCTTTTGGGGACATTATTTTTTACTTTGATGGCCTATAACTAAAAAAGTTTTCAGCTGATTGGTATTTGTTACTTTTTTGACGCTTTGTGATGACATGTGCGATGTTTGCGCATTGTCACAGTGCGCCTTTGACAACACACTGTTCATTTTTTAGGCAGGTACACCAAAAATGATGCACATCAACCGGTAAAATCAGGGGATATTCACAACAAACCAGGAAGGGTTGGCAGATTTTGCCCCCCCCCTCCTTCCAGTGTTAGACATATTGTGAAAAATACTTTCATGTTGGAATGGAACTTGGATAGAAACAAAACAAAGCCTACATAAATAGGTAGAGCTATGGACTAGAATGCTTAAATTGATCTGGTACAAAACAATTATCAGATTTGATTCATTGGAGTTTTTGCCACTTTCACCATTTTTTGTCAGCCGGTTTTAACCAGTAAAAACCAGTTGCAAGAAAACTTTTTGCCACCCACTGCCAACCCTGTGCTGCAATATATTGATTCACATTCACTTCAGTAATTCAAATCGCAGAAAAATTGAACATATGCATGCACAAGAATTTCTATTCAGTTCAGTTGTGAACACCTAGGGCATCTAGGACTAAGGCACGAAAGAGAACAAGTCGACATGGCGTGATAACCCCATTGTTGTAAATAAAATTGACTCTCGTTGAAAAACAATGGTATTCATTCAAAAATTACCTTTTATTCTGTTCTTGAGCTTTAATATCAGTATCCCACAGATGTTTATGAACAGCTAAATTGAAGTTAAATCGAAATTCCCCAAATCCCAATCCAAAGCGCACACTCGCCTCTTTTGTAAACAATCGGCATCTGGAGTGCTTCTTGAGAAATGCGTACAGTGTGATCGTAAATATTGACCAATTGGCATTCTACACACGCATAACGACGACATTTACCTGTCGCTGATTGGTCTTCGCTCCCGATCACACTGCACACATTACCACCGCTCGAATTTCGCCACGTAAGAACTGACACAAGAGCGGCATATATGAAACGTCTTGAGGCTGCCAACTCTAAGAAGATAGAGGAATGCAAGTGGGTTTTACCCTATTACCATTTTTTGACCATCATTCAATTTCCATTTCTCGTAACCATTTCTGAATTATGAATGCTATTTCAACCATTGACCTATATAGGATTAGACCAAGGCCCTATAACCCGGTCCTTGCGTATTCTTGATACGGACCAGTTCCTGGTAGGGGTCCGGTCTTGGTAGTTGGTCAGGTCTAGAGGTGCCACTTCCCTACCCGCTTACCCACGAGACGTAGGTACTGGGTAGTTTACTACCCACGTGGGTAACACAAGCAATCATTTGGCTGAAGTGGGTAGTTGGCGGCAGACTGGTTACTGATTCGACACTGATTGAATCGATTGGAATCGTTCAATTAAAATTCATTGAATCAAAACATAATTGATTCACCACCAGATCTTTTGATTCATGAATCGTGATTGAATCAAAACCCGCATCAAATCAAGGCTGATTGAATCAAAAGATTTAACGATTCAAGTACACTGGTAAATTGTGCAAATACATGCAGTACCAGTGGCTGCATTCATTTATACTGAAATACTATTTCTGTAACAATGTTGTAATGATTATATATATGCATGTTTCCATTTTTATTGATTTGACATAAATTCACCTAATATATTTCAATTTTGAATCAAACGTGAATCGATTAAAATATTTGTTTTGATTCTTTGAATCGGAATGAATCAATTCTCAAAATTGTATCCGTGAATCGGACGGTGATTGAATCATTCAGATTCCAAAATGAATCATGATTGAATCGTTCCAAAAAAAAAGTTGAATCAATAACCAGTCTGGTTGGCGGGTAGCAGAATTTTCAACTTTTCAAAAAAGGAAAATTTTAAACCTTATTTCAGTGACTGGGCTTTCATTTCAGCAATATCATTCAAGTTTATTGCATGAATTTGCATAATTTAAAGGTTTTTGCTTTAATTTGATTCAATCCCAAAATAGTACAATTTATGTTGAGGGTAGTTGTGGGTAGTTGACAGCTTATTTGAGCACGTGGGTAGTGGTGGGTAATTGGTTTGCGGCGCGGCGCGGGTAGTCACAGGCCTGAAAAGTGGCAGCTCTAGTCAGGTCCAATCGAGGCAGGGGCCCGGTGCTGGCAAAGGCGTCGATATCAGGGTTTGCCTTGTGGGAAATATCAGGGTAATAGAACAACGGGTAAAACAGTAAGAAATGTAACGCCCAATGAAATAGACAAGATGTAATTTTTCTGGGAACTGTTTTGTCTATTATAAATTATAGTTATTGTTTGCTATCAATAACTTGTATTTCCATAGATTAAATCTTTATTTATTGAATTCAACTCCAGCAAATGCACGAAGTAGTAGTCGAAGTAGTGTATATTTCAGTACTGTAGCAGCATTTGGAAGCGGTCAGCGGTCGTTCTGACATTTGTTAACCCCCCAAGCCCATGTATCCCCTTTACGCCCAGAATATCGAAAAATGATAAATAGAAACGTTATAGCTAAGGCTTGTAGCTATCTGTTACAGTAGTCAGATTTAAAATATGTACCATAGGTTACGAGCCATCTTCGTCTGAAAATCATCGATTTAACATTTAACACCCTATAGTGTAGTAGGTTTTTAACGCCCAAACGCCCGAGTGCTGCCAACTATTACTGGTGGGTCGATATGGGGTCCTGTCAGGACCAGGGCTCGGTCACAACAGGGCCCGGTCCTTGCATATTCTTGATACGGGCCCCTTTCTGGTGGGGGCCCGGTCTTGACCAGGTCCGATCGAGGCAGGGGCCGGTGCTGCCAGAGGCGTGATATGGGACCCGGTCAGGACGAGGGTCCGGTCACAACAGGGCCCACTCCTTGCAAATGATTGATACGGGCCCGTTACTGGTAGGGGTCCGTTCTTGGAAGGGGCCCATCAGGCAGGGACCCGGTGCTGGCAGAGGCGTAATATGGGGCTCGGTCAGGTCGAGAGAGCCGATGCACAACATGGGGCCGGTCCTTGCAAATTATTGATACTGGCTCGTTCTTGGTCAGGCCCGATCGAGGCAGGGGCCTGGTGCTGGCAAAGGCGTTGTATCAGTGGCCCGGTCAGGCGTCGAGCCCGGTTCCTTCGAATTATTGATATCACCGGCCCAGCCTGGCATGGCAGGGGCTCGGTCTTGATCAGGCCCGATCCTGACAAAATGTGGCATACCAGGGCCGTCCTAATGAGGGCCCTCTCATGCCAGGGGCTGTTTTCTGCGAACCGGAGAGCCCATGTTAAAACAGACCCGCTCGAACATGGTAAAATCTCCGGTCGGGGCAGGCAGAGGTCGAAAAAGCTGTCTTGCAAACGACGAATTTTGTGAAGAAAACCTTATATTTTCTGTGTCTCATACGACGATTAGGCATTCTTTTACGCAACGTTAAGATGAGCCTCGCCAAAGTTGGGGGTGCCGCCCCCCCCCCCCTCCCCCTAGTCCCGAAGTTGGCGGGGGCAAGCCAAGCGCCCCCATCTGCCCCCTCCCTGTTCCCGGGCCTATGCGCCGGCGGCAGCCGTGGATCACTGACGTCGCCAGCTTCGGCTGCGCTCTGCCGCCAGTTACGTCTCATCAAGTCTTTCCGGTTCCGACGAGGCGGCCTATATGGCGCTCAAGCAGTATCACCCCTGGATTAGACCGCACGCTCCCGCTTACCTGGCAGCCGGCCGTGCCTGCCGGGCGACACTAGCGCCGCCATGCGAGAAGGGCATGAGTTACTGCCGCAATGCTAAACCTATGACGGGTGGGCAACTTTAAAAGGCGCGTTGAAAGGAAATGGTGACAAATGGAGTTATCCTGAGCATCAGAGGATTTTTACATCAATTCTGAGCAAAAAGGCACAACATTAAATCAACAAAAGGCAAAACAAAAATGGCAAAAGTCAATAGGAAGCCAAGTGGTAAACAGAAACGTTCTGCCCTTCTGCGGCGCATAGGCGGCAGAACAGAAGAAATGCGGCGCATTCTGTGTCACATAGGCGTATCCAGGATTTCGCCAAGGTAGTACCCGCGGGCAGTGTCATGGGCCCCCAGAGCGTCAGGGCCCCTTTCCAAGACTGAGGGCCCTTTTACCACCAGCCCAGCGATACAAAAAAAAATGTTGTTGAGCTGGGGTAGGATAAATAATGAAAATGCGTTGTTGAGCGCGCGTGGGCAAATAATGAAAACAAAAAGTTCATCTTAGATCCAACATGTTTTTAAGTCGTGATTTGAAGGAATGCCTGAAAAAGTTCGTATCTGGCTTAAAAGAGACCTCTGTGGGTCTGTTGGACCTACCGAGACCGAGAGGACCCTCAGACTGACTGCAAGGTCCTCTCAGGCCCACCAAAGGCTCCCTCGGGTCGATCGAAGGCCCCCCGGGACGGCTGAGTGCACCCTCAGGCCGATCGAAGACCCCTTGAGCCGACCGAAGTACACTCTGACCGACCAAGGGCCCCGCAGACCGATCGAAGGCTTTCTCAGGCCGACCGAGGGCCCCTCACAGTGTCGGATCCAGGACTTGGTCAAGGAGGCCACGTGCCAAAGTGCCCCCCCCCTCAGGCCTTGGTGCCCCCTCAAGCCTTGGTGGCCCCCTCATACCTTGGTGGGCCCTTTTGACCTTAAAGACAAATGTAGACTAGAATGGACCCTTTTGTGTAAAGCACGTCTTTCACATGCCGAAATGGGCCTAGAAAACTAGAATTGGGCAACTAGAATTGGCCCTCTTCAAACCAGAATGGGTCCTCTGGAGGTCAAAGTGGGCCCTCTAGATTCAGACTGGGCCCTCTGGAGGTCAGAGTGGGCAAATTTACTTGCGATTTGTTTGAAAACGGAGTGAGATTCGTTTCGAGTCACTTCGATCGGCTATGTGCCCTCTTGGGCTATTGGGCCCCTTCAAGGCTCAAGGGGGAGGGCATCGCCCCCCCCCCCCCCTCTGGATCTGCCACTGACCCTTCAGCCGGTCAAGGGCTCCTCAAGCCGACCGAGGGCTCCCTCAGGACGACCGAGGGCCATTTGGACTGTCCAATGTTCATCTCAGGCCGGCCAAGGTCCATTAAGGCCAACTGTGGGCCCTTCAGGCAGACCGAGGGCATCCTCATGCCGACTGGTGGCCCTCTCAAGACGGCTGAAGGCCATCTCAGGCCGACCAAACGCCTCCTTAAGCCATCCGAAGGCCATCCTAGGACGACCATTGGCCCCTCAGGCTGAGTGAGGAGTGACGGCCCTCAGACCGATAGAAGGGCCCCACAGGCCTCAGGAGGTCCGAGGGCAACCTCATGTAAGCCAAGGGCATCCTTAAGTCGGCCGAGGGCCATTTCAGGCCGACCGAGGGCCTCTCAGGCCATCCGAGGGCTATCCTAGGACGACATAAGGGCCCCTCAAACCGACTGAGTGCTCCTCAGGTTGACTGGGCCACTCAGGCTGACTGGGCCCCTCAGGCCGACTGAGTGCCCCTTAGGCCGACTGAGGGTCCCCTCAGACTAACTTAGGCAGACTGAGGGCCCCTCAGGTAGATTGAGGGCCCCTCAGGTCGACTGAGGGCCCATCAGGCCGCCTGAGGACCCCTCAGGCCGACTGAGGGCCCCTAATGCCGACTAAGGGCCCCTCAGGCCGACTAAGGGCCCCTTCAGGCCGACTGGGGACCCTTCAGGGTGACGGGGGCCCTTCATGGCGACTGAGGGTCCTTTCATGGCGACTGAGGGCCCCTTCATGGCGACTGAGGGCCCCTTCATGGCGACTGAGGGCCCTTCAGACCGACTGAGGGCACATCAGGCCGACTGAAAGCCCCTCAGGCCGACTGAGGCTCCCTCAGGCCTACTGAGGCTCCCTCTGGCCGACTGAGGCTCCCTCGGGCCGACTGAGGCTCCCTCGGACCGACTGAGGCTCCCTCGGGCCGACTGGGGGCCCCTCAAGCTGACTGAGAGCTCCCTCAGGCCGAATGAAAGTAACTCAGGCCGACTAAGGACCCCTTCAGGCCGACTGAGGGCTCCTTCAGGCCGACTAAGGACCCCTTCAGGCCGACTGAGGGCTCCTTCAGGGCGACTGAGGGCCCCTTCAGGGCGACTGAGGGCCCCTTCAGGGCGACTGAGGGCCCCTTCAGGGCGACTGAGGGTCCCTTCAGGGCGACGGGGCCCCTTCAGGGCGACTTAGGGTCCCTTCATGGCGACTGATGGTCCTTTCATGGCGACTGAGGGCCCCTTCATGGCGACTGAGGGCCCTTCAGACTGACTGAGGGCACATCAGGCCGACTGAAAGCCCCTCAGGCCGCCTGAGGCTCCCTCAGGCCTACTGAGGCTCCCTCTGGCCGACTGAGGCTCCCTCAGGCCGACTGAGTTCCCCTCGGGCCGACAAGGCCCCCTCAGGCCGACAGGGCCCCTTCAGGCCGACTGAGGACCCCTTCAGGCCGATTGAGGGGCCCTTTCAGACCGACTGAGGGCCCCTCGGGCCGACAGGGCCTCCTCAGGCCGACTGAGGGTCCCTCAGGCCGACTGAGGGTCCCTCAGGCCGACTGAGGGTCCCTCAGGCCGACTGAGGGTCCCTCAGGCCGACTGAGGGTCCCTCAGGCCGACTGAGGGTCCCTCAGGCCGACTGAGGGTCCCTCAGGCCGACTGAGGGTCCCTCAGGCCGACTGAGGGTCCCTCAGGCCGACTGAGGGTCCCTCAGGCCGACTGAGGGTCCCTCAGGCCGACTGAGGGTCCCTCAGGCCGACTGAGGGTCCCTCAGGCCGACTGAGGGGCCCCTCAAGCCCCTTCAGGGCGACGGAGGGCCCCACGGGTCGAACGATCGTCCCTCAGATCGACTGAGGGTACGTCTGGCCAGTCAAGGGCCCCTAAGACCGCCTAGGACCCTTAGACAAAAATAGAATGGCCCTCAGCTCAAGGGGTAGCCGCGGGTGTCCAGGGTACCCCTTTGGATACGCCCTTACGTCGTGAGGCGCGTTATGAAAAGTCAAGAATTTTGTCTAATCCTATAGAGGTCAATTACTTAAATACCCTTTCGACGTTTTGTACAAATATACCGAATCCCATTCGATTTCAGGAAAAGACGACGGTAAAGCAGATCTAAACTCGCCGCGAGATGGAAACGTTTGTTTTGTAAAGAACGTTTCTGTCGTATCATTCCACTTGTGTGACCGACATGACACCGGATAATTACGGCCCATCAATCCGAACTATTAACGTTTGTCAGACCACATCCATCAGAACGCAGCACGGGAGTGCATGCTCTTCACAGCTTACCCACATAGTAATAACACTGAGCCTGAGGCAATTGCTCGTGTTATGACCTACGATAGCGTGCTTTTTTGTTCTGTGCATACCCTAGTCGCACACTGCGCCATCCCTTGTTCTTGCTTGGTTGGCATGATCAAGCAGAGGAGAGCGGACATGACACAAGAACAGATTAACCAAAGTGCATCAAGTTCAACATACCTTGTCTGAAATGTTGATTCCAGGGGCATAATACAAAGTCTTCAAAATAGCAATGGACAACTTATCGCTAATGGTAAGTCGACCATAATCCACTGGGTCCTCCATTCCGTCTCCTTCTCACTCATCAGAACAAAACACCACAAAGTCTCATGACGAATGCATTATAGACCAAACTCTAGTACACGAATGGGTACAACAATCTACACAAATGTTTGTTATTAAAAACCCCAGACTCGACTCGTGCCGGACGCGACTGAGGTAAATGATAAGAGAACGAGACAGGGAGCGTAGTTGCCACATCTAACGCTGACCAAACACAATGCGAGGCGAACGGACGCGAGGGGCGCGCCTCCCGCCCACAGAGGCCGTGCGACAAGCTCCATACAGCACAACACAGCCGACAGAGTCACCAGCGGCACGCCTAGCGCGGATACAAAACACAGGGGGCGGCGGCGGCCGCGCGCCGCCCACGTAGCATAAGGAGGCAACAGAGACGGTCGGTCCGTCCGGCGGTTGCGGGGGCGGCAGGCAGTCTGCCGGCGGCGCCAGCTCGGACACCACAGCAGCAGCGCGGCCGACCGGGCCGCGCCCGTCTCTCGCGCACAGTCGTCGGCCGACACCGGCCCGCGTTGGCACGTACCGCACGCGCCACGTGCGCCACGTACGCCGCCGTGACACGCGCTATCACATGGCCGTCTCTCTCGTCAGAGGACGCGCGGCTGGCAGTGAGCGGCAGTTTTGATTGGCGGCGCGCGCGCGCGCGCGTCTCCCTTCCTCTCAGGCCTTGACCTGCAGCTCTGGCAGTCCGTTGGAGGCCTCCGAGTGCCGGTCGCTCTCGGAGAGGCTACTGGTGTCGCCGGTGGAGGCGCCCGAGGCGGCCGCCGCTGCCGCCGCCGCCGACTTGTCCTTGGCCTTGGCGCGGAACTCTGTGATGATGACGGTCACATCGTTGATGGTGACCGCCTGGTGGGTCGGCTGGCTGCGGTCCACGCCACGCAGCCGCGACAGCCTGCCGGAGGAGGGGAGGCATACAGTCACGGACACAGCCACACCGGTAATGTGGCCTTTGACACAGAAACACAGTCACTGACACAACCATCCACATAACACACAGTCACTGGCACAACCATCCGCATAACACAGTCACTGGCACAGCCATCCGCATAACACACAGTCACTGGCACAGCCATCCGCATAACACACAGTCACTGGCACAGCCATCCGCATAACACACAGTCACTGGCACAGCCATCCGCATAACACACAGTCACTGGCACAGCCATCCGCATAACACACAGTCACTGGCACAGCCATCCGCATAGCACACAGTCACTGGCACAGCCATCCGCATAGCACACAGTCACTGGCACAGCCATCCACATAGCACACAGTCACTGGCACAGCCATCCGCATAGCACACAGTCACTGGCACAGCCATCCGCATAACACACAGTCACTGGCACAGCCATCCGCATAGCACACAGTCACTGGCACAGCCATCCGCATAACACACAGTCACTGGCACAGCCATCCGCATAGCACACAGTCACTGGCACAGCCATCCGCATAACACACAGTCACTGGCACAGCCATCCGCATAGCACAGTCACTGGCACAGCCATCCGCATAACACACAGTCACTGGCACAGCCATCCGCATAGCACACAGTCACTGGCACAGCCATCCGCATAACACACAGTCACTGGCACAGCCATCCGCATAGCACACAGTCACTGGCACAGCCATCCGCATAGCACACAGTCACTGGCACAGCCATCCGCATAGCACACAGTCACTGGCACAGCCATCCACATAGCACACAGTCACTGGCACAGCCATCCGCATAACACACAGTCACTGGCACAGCCATCCGCATAGCACACAGTCACTGGCACAGCCATCCGCATAACACACAGTCACTGGCACAGCCATCCGCATAACACACAGTCACTGGCACAGCCATCCGCATAACACACAGTCACTGGCACAGCCATCCGCATAACACACAGTCACTGGCACAGCCATCCGCATAACACACAGTCACTGGCACAGCCATCCGCATAACACACAGTCACTGGCACAGCCATCCGCATAACACACAGTCACTGGCACAGCCATCCGCATAACACACAGTCACTGGCACAGCCATCCGCATAACACACAGTCACTGGCACAGCCATCCGCATAACACACAGTCACTGGCACAGCCATCCGCATAACACACAGTCACTGGCACAGCCATCCGCATAACACACAGTCACTGGCACAGCCATCCGCATAACACACAGTCACTGGCACATCCATCCGCATAACACACAGTCACTGGCACAGCCATCCGCATAACACACAGTCACTGGCACAGCCATCCGCATAACACACAGTCACTGGCACAGCCATCCACATAACACACAGTCACTGGCACAGCCATCCGCATAACACACAGTTACTGGCACAGCCATCCGCATAACACAGTCACTGGCACAGCCATCCACATAACACACAGTCACTGGCACAGCCATCCACATAACACACAGTCACTGGCACAGCCATCCGCAAAACACACAGTCACTGGCACAGCCGTCCGCATAACACACAGTCACTGGCACAGCCATCCGCATAACACAGTCACTGGCACAGCCGTCCGCATAACACACAGTCACTGGCACAGCCATCCGCATAACACACAGTCACTGGCACAACCGTCCGCATAACACACAGTCACTGGCACAACCATCCGCATAACACACAGTCACTGGCACAGCCATCCGCATAACACACAGTCACTGGCACAACCATCCGCATAACACACAGTCACTGGCACAACCATCCGCATAACACACAGTCACTGGCACAACCATCCGCATAACACACAGTCACTGGCACAACCATCCGCATAACACACAGTCACTGGCACAGCCGTTTGGCAACACATGACCACCAGCACAAACAGTCCATGCTTCTAAGTGTGTAAATACACAGCAACAATAATGAAACAAGGGAATGACACACACATCAGCCAGCCAATGGCAATGCAAACAGGAGCATTTGAACTCACCCTTTAAGGGTTTTCCCATCCTTTTTGTCAGACCGTTTGGCCTTTAGAACAGGAGGTGTGTAGGTTTGAACTTGCTGGATGTCTTGATTAAGACGTGGTTTCCTGTAACAAAACAAATATTATTCATGATTGTTCATGTATACTCATGCATATTATCAGTCAGACAGTGGCAGGGAATGGGAGGGTTTCCTGGAACAATATAAAATTATTGTTCACCAAAACATATCAGTCATACAGTGGCAACAGTGTCAGGATGTTTTCCTGAAATGGCAAACTTGCCTTACCTTAATTTGATCGGAATTTAGAAGGCTACTTGGCCTGTAGGGAACTGTTCTCATCGAGCTCATAACTAATGGACCATGTCTAACTCTAGTCAGGCACTGAGTACCTGATATTCGCCCAGTGGTCAGGCACGTAGCCAAGGGGGGTGCGGCCGCACCCCCTGGAGGCCAGGAGGGCCCTTTTCGGCGGCGGAGGGCCCTTTCGGCGAGCGCAGCGCGCCGAAAAGGGCCGACGAGACCGCGCGAAGCGCGGTATCATGGGCTCTTTACCACGCGAAGCGTGGTCTTTAGAGAGTTTAGAGCACTTCAGAGGCTCTTTAGGGCCACCAGGACCCTCTCTGAAAGACCAGAGTGCCCCTTGGACGTTCAAAAGAGCCCTGTGCATGTCAGAGGGCCCCTGGCCAGACCGAAAGGACCCCTGAGCGGGTCCGAGGGCCCCTGAACACGTCGAATGGGCCCCTAGCCAGCACAGAGGGGCCCCTGGGTAGGTCGAGAGGCCCCTGAGCATGTTGGCAGGGCGACAAAGCAGCCAGCACAGTCCCTTGCCAGGTCATAAGGGCCCCTGAACAGGTTGGAGGGTCCTTGGACAGACCCCAGAGGGCCCCTGGGAAGTTCAAAGGGCCCCTGTGCATGTCAGAGGGACCCCTGACCGGACCGAAAGGGCCCCTAGGTGGGTCAGGACGGTCTCGGAACATGCCGAATTGGCCCCTAGCCAGCACGGATGGGCTCCAGGGCTGGTAGGAGGGCCCCTTGAGCATGTTGGCAGGGTGACAAAGCAGCCAGCGCAGTCCGACCAGAAGAGTCGCTGGGCAGATCGGAGGGGCTCCTGGGCAAGTCAGAAGGGCCCCTGGCTAGACTAAAACGGTCCCTGGGCCGGTCGGAAGGGTCATTGAACATGCCGGATGAGTTCCTAGCCAGACTGGTGGGGCCCCTGGGCAGGTCGGAGGGGCCCCTGAGCATGTCGGCAGGGTGACAAAGCAGCCAGTTCAGTCCCTGGCCTGGTCGGAAGGACCAGGCCACTTCTGCACAGGCCGAATGGGTCCCTTGACACACAAGAGGGCTTCTTGGAAGGTCAGAGGGGTCCCTGGTCAGACCGGAAGGACCCAAAGCACGTACAGATCCCAGATGAACATTAAATACAAAGAGGGCTTACTCCACAAGAAAAAGATTAAATTCGGAGCTTTCGGGTATATTGTAACACCCTTCGTCAGCGATTAAGAGGCATTCGGTAACAGGTTATTGCTCGTCTTTAAGATGAGCAGACATGCTACCGAATGCCTCTTAATCGCTAACGAAGGGTGTTACAATATACCCACAAGCTCCGATTTTAATTTGTATTGTAGAGTAAGCCCTGTTTGTATATAATATATATCACCCACTCCACATCATTTCTTTTTGCGGATCCCAGATGAGTCCCTGAACAGGTCAGAAGGGCGTTGAAAGGGTCGGAGGGGCACCTAGACGATCTGAAGGAACCCTGGGCCTTTCAACAGTAAGAATGCAGTTGTCCAGGGAATAAAACTAAAAAAATGCGCCACTCCGCGGCGCAATTTAACTACAAATTCAATTGTATGCGGGTTAGAAAAAAAACGGTCTGTTTCTCGGCGCATAGATGTGTTATGTTGCTACTTTTCTATATAATTAGGCAAAATAGTTCGTTAGCATTTTTTTAACGCACTTTTAAACGCACAATAACATTTTTAGAGGTCCGCACCAAAAGCAATGTGACGCATTGATAAGAATGCATATCTAGGGCATAAGACTCAAAAAATTTGCGACGCTCCGCGGCGCGATTTGTTTAAAGGTTCCAGGTCTTGAGCTTTAAAAAATATTCCAAGTTGGCACAGCTGATTCAAAATTGGTGCCGCTGGTTCCAAAGTTGATATGGCAGTTTGCTAACTCCAGCTCCTAAAAGTTGGTATGGCCCTTGCCATACCTGTCATATTGCATTTTCCATCCTTGTAACATGCTTTTTCATCCGTTTTGTTTGGACCTTTCAACGCTTGGGAAGGGGCCCTTTCAGTGCTTGGGAAGGGGGCCCTTTCAAGGCGCCGCATCTCCCTGCACGAAATCCTGGCTACGTGCCTGCCAGTGGGCATCCAGTCTGGACTTGAACTTGTCGATGGAGGCGGCACGGCACTAACTACCGATAGAGGGGAGACCATTCCAGTCATTCACTACCCTTGCACTGAATGCCTGTCTCCTTGGCCTTGATTCAGCGCTGGGCTTCCGGAGTTTCCACGGGTGGCCTCGAGTAAGTTCAGGTGGGGCAGGAGCGAAAAACTATTCTGGAGCCAGGTCGACCCGTCCATGGAAGATCTGGTACACTTGAACCATGTCGCCACGGCGTCTTCGGTAGCACAGCGATGGCAGATTCAGTACTTCCAGGCGCTCTTCATACGACATGAGTCTGATTGAGGTTACCAGGCGAGTTGCTCTTCTCTGTACACGCTCGACTAAGAGTTGTCCTGCTCGGTTGAACTGGCCCCCAGCCACGTTACCATACTCCAGGTGAGGGCGAACAAGGGCCTTGTACAAAAGAGGAAGTGTGAACACATCAATCAGTTCAAACAACCGCCTGATGACTGGCAAGATCTGGTTCCCTTCGATACCGTTGCAGCTGCTTGTCTCCGGAATTTGAGGCTAGAGTCCACGAGGATGCCAAGGTCACGTTCAGTGTCTGTCTCTTCCAGTGTGATGCCTCGCATGGTGTACTGGAGATGAGCATTGCTCGTACCGAGATGCCTTGCATTTCTCCTAGCTGAAGAGGAGCTGTCATCTGTCCGACCAAGACGCCACAGCATCAACGTCGGAAACAAAACGAACTTGAACCAGTTTCTGTTCATGGCGAAACTCATATGGCTAAAGCTATATTTTCCAAAGAATGGGACAAGAGCCACCCTGTTAACTTAAACATGTGCCTGATGACAATTTATGAGATGTCAATAAATTATGCATGACAAAAACAATGCACAGGCAAACTGAAATATGATAAACTTGAAATAATACATTATGATGAAAGAAAATTGAATGAACCCACTTGTGAATTCGTAATAATTGGTGATGAATGGCATAAACATGTATTTTGAATGATAAACAGGATATAGTTGTTATGCCTTAGTGATGTCAAAACATCACAGTATGGTTAAACACTCACCTTGTAGATGTACCTTTCCTGACATCGCACATGAGACATTTGAAAGCTTCAGCAGTGTTCTTGTAAGTACACACACTACAGTCCCATGAGTTGTCATCAACAGGCTTGGGGGCTCTCTTGGTTCGTTTCCTGTAAAATGTCATCATTTATGTCAAAAACTGTGTTGGACAAGATAGATTGGTTTGATGGTTATGAGGACTATCTTAATGATCTAGGATATGATCTCAGCATAGAGCAAGAGACATGGTCTGACATGGTTGCCTACATAGCACAGCTCTAGATTTCCTAGATGATTGCTAGTAAAACAATATGAAGACATGAGTACCTACCAGATATCTACCATCTATCACAATGTAATAAGGCACTCAGGGACAACTGAAATAAAACCACTTATTACCAACTGATGATGGATAAATAGCTGCAATAGCTGACAGTCAGTTATCAGGAAAATGAATAGTTTATTCTGGAATGCAATTACTTTCCAGCAAAAACTGAAATTTCAATATTTCTTTATGACACCAATTTCCTGTCATAATTTGAAAATTAACTCCATCAGTCTTAAATTAAATGTTAGATTTGTGAGTGAAAATGAACATGATTTAGGGTAAACAACTGTAACTGCAGAAGCATCCTAACACAACTTGTCATGCTATTAGTGATGCATATGATGACAATTATGTTGCAGATGGCATGAAGTCTAATGCTATAATGTGTCCGGCATTATGGTTGTCTACCCAGTAATAGTTCAGTAATTCACTTCCCCAGTTAAAGGAAATAGTTCACCTTCAACATGCAGTTTTGAACTGAGATAACAGTTGTGTAGCCTGTGTTGGGAAACCTCTATCTGCAAGTTTTCTTGACTGAAAAGACTCCAGCCAAATATATTTGATTTTTTTGTTGAAGGAAAGTGGTGCTTACAAAATAATGCAGTGCTTACAATAGCCTGGGCAGAGGCTATACAATCAGCCAATCAGCTTGCATACTGTGCCAGCAAGCGAACTGCCGGCTGCGGGTTTGCACTTCTCTAATACAAGTCTATCCTTATGAGACTACTTTCAAATCTGATTGGCTGAGGCATTTTTTTCATTTGCGTGATGTGAGGGCCCTGACTCAAAGAGTATGCATATAGTTTTGATAAAATTAATCATTTCCAACCTGTCCTGAATCAGTGTGATATATGGCCATTTTTGACAATATAAAAATACAACTATTTCCAAATATAATCAAAACGTGTTTGGGAATTTTTTTGAAGGTGTTCCTTTAATTTGCTTTAACGGTGTTCTTGAAGTCCCTAATATAAGAAGGGTAGTCAGCTAACTATAATATTACAACAGACTGAAAAGTGGGCTATCTTTGACTGTCTATGAGATGGTCTGGGGTCTGTCACCCCCATAGGTACTGCAGCGCATGCAAGCGAATGTGAGCATATCGTTCAAAATGTGGGTCCCTGCGGCCATAATTGCTGTAAAGGTTAGGTCAGGTTCGATTATGCATCGTTTTGGTAACAGCTTGGGTATTACTGGTACACTTTTCTGTCTGTCAATAATAATACTCTCTCTTTTTCTATTAGGGACCTCAAGAACACCATTAACTGGGAAGGTGAATTACTGAACTATTACTGTTTACCCTACACCTCCAATTCATAACTTCAAAAGAACTGAGGGCATCATTTTTCCCCATAAATTTTACTGCAATGACATAGATCCCAAAATAGTTGCATTCTATCTCTAACAACATGGAACAGTAGATATTGCTAAGAGTGGAAAAACTGAGCAAACCAAACATAAGCTTTGGTAACATAAAATCATACATGAGACTACACAGCAGAGCACATAAAAGCAATGTCTGATCAACAAAACTATTGACTAATTTCAAAATAAAGTACTTTAAGATAGGAACAGAAGGGAAGATAACAAACAAATCAGGTAGGATAATAAGCTGAAGTGCACTTAGGCCGAGCAAAACCATCTTTTTTCAGAACAAAGGATGCGCCTTATTCGTCTTCAACCACTCCAAACTCACCCTGCCGGACTTTCTTTCGATCCATCTTTCATTAGGTGGTAAAATTGTCTAGACGCACATTCTAAGCTATTTTTGAAGCGACGCAGGAAAAGAATTTCCTTATAACGGTTCCAAGCAACCCCCGACCAGAGACAGAGCCAGAAAGATGAATGGATGAAAGTGAAAACAAACAATCGGTTTCAGGGTTTCAGGGTGTCCTGCTTTGGCTAGAATATGGCAGCGCGATTTGAAATGACGTCATGGCTTACGAAGATATGTTACGGAGAACAAAAATTGATCCAGTTTCCAATTGCATTTTGTTTTCTTCAGTTTCATCAGTTTGCTGATGTCAGTGGTTCTCAATGTCAAGGGTATGGTTAGCGCTTAGCCCCTTTGATGACTAAAATGACTCGTTACCCCCCTCCCCTATTCAGACTGGTTATTGATTCGCTACAGATTGAATCGATTGTAATCGTTCAATCAAAATTCCTTGAATAAAAAAATATTGATTCACAACCACATCTTTTGATTCATGGATCGTGATTGAATCCAAACCCGCATCAAACCAAGGCTGATTGAATCAAAAGATTTCACGATTCTTAACGATTCAAGTACACTGGTAAATTGTGCAAATACATGCAGTCAGTCACAGTGGCTACATTCATTTATACTGAACTATTATTGCTGTAACAATGTTTTAATGATCATATATATATGTATGTTTCCATTTTTATTGATTTGATATAAATTCACCACATATATTTAAATGTTGAATCAAACGTGCATCGATTAAAATATTTGTTTTGATTCTTTGAATCGGAAAGAATCAATTCTCAAAATTTTATCCGTGAATCGAACGGTGATTGAATCATTCAGATTCCAAAAAGAATCATGATTGAATCGTTCAAAAAAGTTGAATAAATAACCAGCCTGGTCGCCACTTGACCTTTACCCGAGGTAGAAGTTTTAAGTTGGCCTAAACTGGTCCAAATTAATGTGATTCGAAGTGCGTTGACGAGACGAACATGATGCCGTTAAACTGATTGCAATATCTGTGTTAGGTAAAAGTTATTTGCGAACGTTTTGCCAAAAAATAGCCCTTTGACATTTGAGGACCTCTAGAGCCCAAACTATTACACTGATATACAATTTGATGACAGGCTATGATTGCATATTTCAAGAGCTTTCGATGGTTTCTTTTTCGTTTGTCCCTAGCTATCATAGTTCCCGAGACATTTGGGGGTTTCTGGAGCGATGTCCTAAAACTGGAAAATCTGACCTTTGATGACCTTTGGTGGCCTTAATATTGACCTGAACCAAAAAGTGTAGGAATAGTTTCAAAGTTATTTTTGATGAGCTTTCGAACCGTGTTTTCGGTTTCCAATTAGAAAAATTTGACAACGAAAAGGTGCACT
>JAXIVJ010007238.1:27500-61838 GCA_036785665.1 Chirona hameri | reverse complement strand
ATATATATATATATATATATATATATATAATATATATATATATTATATATATATATATATATATATATAAATATATATATATATATATATATATATATATATATATATATATATATATATATATATATATATATATATATATATAATATAATATATATATATATATATATATATATATATATATATATATATATATATATATAATATATATATATATATATATATATATATATATATATATATATATATATACAAGTTCGATTCACATTACTTACCCCCCTTTTTACCCTACCTGGACTCGCCTATTATTTCATAATCGTAAGCCCTGTGGTGCGGGTTTCATCCCAAAACTGCAGTATGTTATGTCATTGTAGGCCCATGCATCTTAGTTTCCTTGCAATAATATGACCCCCTTTCTTCCATTCCCTGAGCGCGCCTCTGCAAAAAAAAATCCTTCTGGCCTCATATGTGCATATATCATTATAAGTTAACCGTCTATTGCGCCCGTAATCGCTGGCATATCGTCATCACCATTCCAGTCACCCCCTTTTCATGTGCCTGAACACGCCTCTGCAACTCTATATGTAATACATTATAAAATAATGGAAGGAGAAGCTATCTTTTACATCTTGATAGCTATAAATGCTCCTTACATCGCTCTATTGGTTTCCCTCCAAGCATTGCATTCTTCCTGGAAACCCCCCCTTTTCAAGCCCTGAAACCGCCTCTGCCATGCAATTTTTATGATATTTCATTAACATCAACTAATTTGCACTTGTTGCAATCACCTTAAATCGATGTAACTCCTTCATTCTTGAGGCAGTTAAGAAGAAACCGTGAAGATCGCATTTCCGTATTATCGCCAAATGTCGCCGCCGAACCCTCCCAAAACAGTGCCCTGAAACCGTTTCTGCTCAGGTTAAGAACTAAAAAATTTGACACTGAATGCGGAATTCAATTCTAGGAAAAGTCCTAAAATGTAATGGGCCTGCTCCCAGCCGTTCTGGAGATATCTGAGAAAAACATGAGGGGGAGACGGAATCCCCCCCCCCCCCCTGTTACAAATAGGGTTAACGTGCTCGAAGTTGGAACACGATCCGCCCAGCTCCTGATTTCATCTTCTGACCTGTTTTCAGCCACTACCATCGCCCAAAGGTCATCCCGGTCAGGAGCGAATATCGAGCGCAGAAGCGACTCGAACCTATCTTGCCAGGTTGGACGAATTTCCTGCCCGACGCTTTACCAACTGAGCTACGTGGGCGTAGATGAAGTGTGAGGTCACCAAAAATAACTTATCACCATTTCTAAAGTGGAAATAATTTTACGGCTGGCCAGTGACGGATGCCTTTTTAACGTAAGGGAACGTAAGTGATTTTCCCTTACCTACACGTAAGGGAAAATCAGTCAATTACCCCCCCCCCCCCCCCCCCTCCCGAAATAAAAACAAAATCGGTAGGCAAACGTATGTTTTGCCCCCCCCCCCCCTCTCCCCCAACCGTTCTGGGAGGTTCTGATTTTTGTTCCGGTAAGTCATATACCCCTGATCAACGACTCTTCTCTTTCGTGCTTGCGACGCGACGCCACCCCCCCCCCCCCCTCCGGTCAACAACTTTTCTCTAACGAAACGGAACGAAATTTTCCCTCCCAAAAACAAAACTCTAAACCTAGACCCGCCACTGTGGCTGGCCCCCACTTTTCGAAACGTTCCTACGCCTATGCTTTACAGTTTACAGTGTTGTGAAGAATTGAATGGTGAAACAAAATATTGCAAAAAAATTACAACGCCTGTCAGCCTGCCTAAATATTACTCAAACAGCTATGTATTACAGATATAATTTAAAGAGGGTACCTTCGCCTACAAAGTGGTGAAGTCTCAGCGTTCTATGTTGAACAGTTTCCGAGTACCCATTTAAATACTGAAAATGTCGCTTTTTATGTAAGTTGTCATAACTTTCGACTTGAACTAAGCTTTGCTCTGAACGAAATGTGACACGCCAGGTAGTGGCGGATCTAGGTTTCGAGTTTGGGGGGCAAAAAATTTCGCCCCGTTTGGTCAGCGAAAAGTTGTTGACCGGGGGGGGGGGGGGGGTGGCGTCGTGTCGTCCGCGCAGAGTCGTTGAGCGGGGGGGGGGGCGTAGTATCGTCAGCGGGAAAGATCTTTGAGCGGGGTGGGGGGGGGGGGGGGGGAGGTGCGTCGGGTTGTCAGCACGAAAGTTTGGTTGAGCGGGGGAGAGGTAAATATCGCCTTCCCGGAACAAAAATCACAACCCCCGGAACGGTTTAGGGGATATGCATTTGCCTACCGATTTTGCGTTGGGTGGGGGTGGCAATTGGGATATTCCAAAACAGATCGACCAAAACAATCTCTAAATAACACACTACATCTCATATTTCGATACAAATACGTGTCTGGGGTTATCTGGGCTATTGATTCACGCTGTGAACTTTTCAGCCTCGTCCGTCAAATGGTTTTCGAGTTACAGCCTCGGGAAACTTTGTAATGTCAAGCAAAACTCACATTTTCAGGGGACAATATCTCCCATCTAAACCAGTAAAACGCCTTAACCCTCGCCCTACGGGAGCATTTTTCACCTTCGCCCTACGGGGGAGGTGGCTGACAGGCTCCCCTGTTAACTTACAGACCAAGCAACTTAGAGCAATGCCCTAAGAACCAGCATGTTGCCTGTCATGAGAGGAATCTAACAGTATGCGATTTTTATGTTTCAGATTAACGGGTGACCTTCCAGGTCAAGTGAATGACCTCGGATTTACCACGTCCAGAGCAGCGATTTTGTTCTTCAGAAAACCTCAAAATTAGAAATTAATAAATGCAAATAAAAAGGCATGTTCCTAGACCAGTTTCGGCTCAGAAATACAGGAAAGGTAATTATTTGTTCGTATCTTGTAAAAAAAGAAGAAAAAAAGTTATTAAAAAATGACGTCATCAGTTTCGTACACTTAGGGAGCTATCACTCAGCCAAAAATGAAGATATTGCTTTTTGAATTTGGTATGCGTATTGTCCATACTCATTGCTCTCACATATATTCCGGTTTTTCAAACATGTTTGAACATTTTGAATGTGTGGGCTTTGTTCTCCAAAACATCGTTTTTTTTTATTTTAGGGGTCAAAAAACTTGATGATGAAACTGAAAAAACAAAATTTTGAACATCCGAGATTGCCATTTTAAAGAAAATGCCATTTTATATCTGTGGTGAATTGCGTTTACAATTTCCTTAACAACTCTGTTTTCTACCATTTTTAAAATATTTATCGTTTTTTCCACCAACATGACGTCATCAAAACATGATTATCTCCCAAACTACTTAACCAATTACAACTACATTTTTACACCATGCGTATAATCGTTGTAGATGCAGCTACCAGAAATATCAGCAAGATGCGCTGATATTTTAAGATGCGCTGATTAACCCTCGCCCGTAGGGCGAGGGTTAATCGGCGGTATCCGAGCGGTATCTGCTGCTTCCCTGGGACAAACTACATACAAAATAAGTTGTATTACATTTGTCATGATCTCCTTTCTCAAATCCGCCAAAAGGGAGTACGTCCTGAGCGCTGCATGCTTTATCGTATCAATTAATGCTTAGATAAATCAAGCTATTTTTGATCATAATGATTTTGGTTAATTTCGACGTTTGCATGTGCTACGCGCTGTGGTACCACCTACTATCAGAACGCACTATACAAACATCAAAATTGATTTGATGGTCCTATCCAATGGTGAAAAGCCGATCTCAATCGGAGCAGTGGTTGCAAAGTTATTAGCTATCGAAAAGCGTATGTACGGCGGTTCGGGCCGGGTCTGATGTAAATTGGTCTAGTAAGTTGACGAGAAACCTCACGGGCGTTTCGCGCCCGCTCGGTTATCATGCGAGTCATATAAACCTATATACCAGTAAAACGCCTTTTTGGGCGATGACCGAGCGGGCGCGCTCTGGTAAAGGTAAAACAGGTTTGAAATATGAAACGGTAAGGAAGCACACGTGGTAGTAACACATAGTCCTTTTAGTCCTTTTAATCCTCCAGAAAAAAATTGCCAGGCCTCAATGCATGCCAACATAAAAATTAAGTTGTATTAAATTGTTAATGATCTCCTTTCTCGAATCCGCCAAAAGGCAGCACGTCCAGAGCGCTGCATGCTTCATCGTATAAATTAATGCTTAGATTAATAAATCCATATTTGATCAATAATTCTTTTTGTTCATTTCGACGTTTGCGTATGCCAACTGCCACGCGCTGTGGTACCACCCTTATCAGAACACACCATACCAAAAACAAAATTGATTTGATGGACCTATCCAATGGTGAAAACCCGATCTCAATCGGAGCAGTGGTTGCAAAGTTATTGGCTTCCGAAAAGCGTCTGCACGACCGTGTCGGGCCGTGTCGGGCTGGTTCGGGCCGGGTCAAATGTAAATTTGTCTAGTAATTTGATGAGAAACCTCACGGGCGCTTCGCATCCGCTCGGTTATCACCAGAATCATCAGGAACAATAGATTATTATGATGTAATCATTTTTGGAAATTCGGAAATTTTGCTATTTCAACACGTGATCTCAGGTCAAATCACGTGATTTTATAATGTGGTATTTTAAAATTCGGACTTTTTTCCATGCCAGAATGGACATCGATACATAAACCTTCGAAGCTTATAAAATTGGTGATAGTTTTTTGTCTTCTAAATATAATATTTATATTTTTGTATTTGGAGAACAATATAATGATCACCTTTGGTAATAACTTCGCACGTAATTGTGCTGGAGAGCTCAATTTACGGCATTATCCTTAGGTATCTCGTCGACCTGCTTTCAATTATATACATCAGCCCTGTAGTCGCTCTGTGACCTCAAGGTCACGTGACCAGAGGTCACCCGGTGCAGTCCACGTCAGATCGACCAAACATAACATCCTTCTTCTCATATTTCGATTGAACTAGGTGTCAGGGGTTGTCTGGGCCGTACATTCACGCTCTAAAATTCCAGCCCCGTCCGTCGAACCGCCGTCCGTATTTTCAGCCCCGTCCGTATATATCGGGATATATCCTATAAATAATTCGAATGATATAAAACTATGTATCATCAAAATCGCCATGAACCACAAATTAATGTACTATAATCTTGTGAGAGAACTCGAATGGGAAGGTGTCGAAATTGTGGCATATGACCTCAGGTCAGGCCATGTGATTTCGTTATGTTCTCAGTTAAAATTCGTGATCTTTCTTAGGTGGAATAGGAGGGTGCAGGCCCTTTGAATCACGTGCTAACCTATTTCACTCAGTGATGAAAATCACATGACGGCATAATTAAATATTTCGCCGATAGAGGCGTCTGTGGGTCATCAAGATATACATTTTTCTCCTCTCTATTTCCAGAACGAGAATGTTATACAAATAGCTAAAAGTGTCATCCAGAGAAGAAAAAAACGTTCAATTGTGCGAAATAAAACGAAAAATGTCAACAAATTATCTATTGTATAATCGAGCCAGGTCATTTGGGAAATCAACCTCAGGAAACGTGACCTTGGGGTCATGGGGTGACCTGCGGGGGCCATGCTATGCATCATTGAATGCAGCTCGACGAGACAGATATAATGCCGTTGAGTTAAGCTCTCTAGCACAATAATTATGTGCAAAATGATTACCAAAGACCATGATCCCCCCAAAAGGAATAACCTATCTCCAATTTACAATGTATTACCATCGAAGGCCAATATTTGTATTCGCAATCAATGACAACATTCAAAGCAAGTTCCGAATTGTAAATGGCCCCATGATAAAATCACGTGATCTGACCTAGGATAACTGTGGGGCATTCCACAGTAAGATAACCGCTGGGTGCCGTCTGCCCATTTTCCATTTTCTTGAAAAGTTGTGCATTGGGGGTTTCAGGGGCGGGGAATTCATTGTTGGTGACCAAAAAAATTCCACAACAATATTTTCCAAAATACGGCCTTCCGTATTTTCCCAAGTTCGCTATGCAGCTTCATTTTGACGACCAATAACTCCGAGACAAAAACAAAAACGATTTTGAAAACCTTTTTATTTGGATCAGGATTAGTCGAAGAACAATTTGGCATTCACGGATTTTCGATTTTTTTTAATAAAAAAATTGTCACGTGACCTCGTGACCTACTTTTTGCGCCGTGACCTGTTGGAAACATAAATTAACATTTTCGTCTGATGACGATTTGAGCTTCATTGATGTATTTTCGTATACAAAAAAGAAGAAAAAGGTGTGGTTTGACCTGTAAAACCTACTTTTGGAGACTTCCACAGTAAGACAACCATTTTTTTCTTCAAATTTGCCGTCCGACAATTTTTAATTTTCTTGAAAAGTTGTGCGCGCTGAGGGTTTTTAAGGGCGGGAAATTCATTGGTGGTGGGAGAAGAAAAAACAAACAAGATAAGGCCTTCCGAAAAATTTCCCAAGTTCACTGTGCAGGCGTAGTTTTGGCAAATTCCGAGACTAGGGCAGCGATTTCGATTTTGTGATTTCGATTTGTTATTGTTTTATGGGGATTAGTCAAAGAACAATTTGGCAATCTCGGATTTTCTATTTCATTTTGTCACGTGACCTTGTGAGTGTCGTGACCTACATTTTGCGGCGTGGCTTTGACCTGTTGGAAACTGATTTTTGTTTTCGTCTGATGACGATTTGAGTTGCATTGATATGTTCTTTCGTATAAAAAAAAAATAGAAAGTGGGTTCGACCTGTAAGAACTACTTTTGAGACTTGCAATGCACACAATACGCTGTTTGGGTACGTTACGTTGTATTGGTCTGGCAGGTCATATGGCGACCTGATGTCGGTGTAACAGGCACCAACCGAGAGGTTTCGTCGTCAGGAGTCACTTGGGACTTTGTTTCCAAAGCGTATGTCAAGTAGATGCAAAGTTACTCGACGGACAGGTGCCCAAACAGCGTATTATGTCAGCATTGCAAGACTCAAAAATGATTTTTACACGTCGAACCCCACTTCTTTATACGAAAGGACATCAATGAAGCTCAAATCTTCATCAGACGGAAATGTTAATTTCAGGTTCCAGCAGGTCAAGGTAACGGCGCAAAAAGTAGGTCACAAAATCACGTGACAAAGAAAAAAATCGAAATTCCGTGAATGCCAAATTGTTCTTCGACTAATCCTGATCCAAACAAACAAACAAAGTTATAAAAATAGTTTTTTTTAGTCTTGGAGTTGTCCAAAATTAGGCCAGCATAGTGAACTTGGGAAAATATGGAAGGCCGTATCTTAGAAAATGTAGTTTTTGGGATTTTTTTAGGTCACCACCAATGAAATCCCCGCCCTTGAAACCCCCAGTGCACAACTTTTCAAGAAAATTAAAATGGTTGGATGACAATTTTTTTCTTTTTGGTTGTCTTACTGCGTTTTTTTGGTTGTCTACCCATGTAAAAATAAAAATAAATGTTGTTGCGCTTGTTGCGCAGGCCCTGTCCCCACCATAGCTGCAACGGTTGTTGGGTTATTAGCCGATTTGTGTATGACCGTTACGTTATTTTGATTTCCACGTACCACGACGGACGGACAGACATCTTATAATCATAATATAAGACTAGATGGCCTGAATTTATATGGCCATTTATTTATATAGCCATTTATTTATATAGCGAACTAATTTATATAGCCAGCCAATACGTTAGATACCCATTAACCGGTCCGATTTAGGTATTTATTTTAATAAACCATTTATTTATATCGCCAGCTAATTTATATAGCCAGCCACTTCGTTCGCTGCCCATTCCCGGTCCGATGTATATGTTATTAAGCGATTTCGACATAACTGCATGGCAAACATAAGACAGAAACACAACGTCGGGCACATTACTGCATACAACTTGACACGTACTGAGCAAAACATTTTAGTTCTGTTCCTCGTTTTTCTCCCAAGTCTCATGCTGTTCACAGTATCTGCATAGTTTAGCCGTTTAATTGCCGGAGATATGTCATCCGGCTTCAATAAAATCTCCCAGACGGAGGTTCCACGTCCCACCAGTCATGCGTTCATTGTTGAACTCAGCGACTGCAGTCTATCAGCGCCCCTGCCGGCTGCCGGCTGAACTACGGGCCGGTGACACGCTGGTCCCGCAGACCGCTGAGGCAGCGTTATTAGCGTCAGAAATTATTCACGTTTGTCTTCATCATAAGTTATCTATTAGCTAGGAGCGAAATATTTTTTGGTGGATGGGGGTCAGTAGACACGGCGCTATTTATGTGTATATTTTTTTGTTTTGAAAAATCGTTATCGTGTTATCTTTTACGGTGTTGGGAAGAATAGCATGGTACACAAATATTGCAAAAAATATTGCAACGCCCGTCAGTCTGCATAAATATTACTCAAACAGCTTTGTGTTACACAAATAGAATTGAAAAGAGGGTGCCTTCGCCTGCAAAGTGGTGAAGTCTCAGTGTTCTATGTTGAACAGTTTCCGAGTACCGATTTAAATACTGAAAATGCCGCTTTTTATTTAAGTTGTCATAACTTTCGACTTGAACTAAGCTTTGCTCTGAACGACATGTGACACGCCAGGCTAATGTACTCTCTGTCGAAACGTGTTTATCGCATGTCGCTGCGATCCTCGGTTACGAGTTATTGGCCCGGGATCGAACGCGCGTTTGATCGTTTTCGTCGATTTGTGAATTTGGCCGTTTCCTATGTGAACCAATGACACAGCACAGTTGTCGCTGACACAGCGGCCGACAAGTACGTTGGATCTTGTTGAAATTTGTACAGATGGTGCCGCCTCTGCCACCGGACATGCGTGGCAAATTCATGCATGAACGCAACGGTTGTCGAGTTATTAGCCGATTTGTGTATGACCGTAACGTATTTGATTTCCACGTACCACGCACGGACGTACGGACCGACATCTTATAATTAATAAGATAAGATTATGAAAATTGATCTTTTGTGGCCCTTTGCGAGAAGTTGCTCACTCCAACTGAAAATCCGTGACACCTCATTTGTAAATACGCAATGCTTTATGGGCGCCTTCATTTTGTGAATCCGGCGACCTTCATATATTGCGAACGATGAGGCCAAAGGAGCATAGTACATAAAATATGCCTGAAACAGCCACCGTCACGTTTTCAGTCATTGTGTTTCCCGTCACATCTTCCGTTATTGTGTTCCCGTCACATCTTCCGTCACTGTGTTTGCATATGATAAGGGCTCGCGACTGGTGAGAAAACACCCATCGCGTGACTTCTATCGCCAAGGTTCAGACGTGACGTCATGGTCGTGTGTCATGACGTTATCGTCATGCCATGATATCTGACTGACACGTGGTATAATTGTACATGCCTAAGTCGGAGGTCATCCACCTCGATTGCTGTTGAGTCGTCTGGAAGCGACGATCGGTGATTTGCATGGTTTGATCGATCGGCAGAAAGGTCATTGCCTTTGATCATCATCATTAACCCTCGGCTACGGGAGCTTTTTTCACCTTCGCCCTACGGGGGGGGGGCTGACAGGCCCCCTGTTAAATTCCAAACCAAGCAACTTAGAGCAATGCGGTAAGAACCAGGATGTTCCTGTCATGAGAGGAATCTAACAGTATACGATTTTTAGGTTTTATTATTTTGCTCTTCAGAAAACCACAAAAATGAGAAATTGATAAATGTAAATAAAAAGGCATGTTCCTAGATTAGATTTGGCTCAGAAATACCAAAAAGGTAATTATTTGTTCGTATCTTGTCCAAAAATGTAAAAAAAGTTATTAAAAAAATGACGTCATCAGTTTCTTACACTTAGGAAGCCATCACTCAGTCAAAATGAAGATATTGCTTTTATATTTGGTATGGGTATTGCCATACTCAGTTCTCTCACATATATTCCGGTTTTTCTAATATCTTTAAATTTTGATTTTGTGGGGATTTTTCCAAAAAAACACAGTTTTTATTTTATTTTAGGGGTCAAAAACCCAAAATTTTGCAAATCAAAGACTGCCATTTTAAAGAAAATGTCATTTTGCATCTTTGGTGAATTGCGTTTGCAATATGCTTTAAAACTCTGTTTTCTACGATTTTTCCAATATTTCTCATTTTGTTTTACCAACATGACGTCATCAAAACATTGTTATCTCCCAAACTTCTTTCTTGACTAATTTCAAATACATTTTTACAGTCTACGTATAATTGTTGTAAAATCAGCTACCGAAAATTTCAGCAAGGTGCACCCCATGTGTCAAAAGTTATTCAAGAAAAACCTCAGGGGGGGGGGGGCTGTCAGCCCCCCCCCCCCGTAGGGCGAGGGTTAACCCTATTCCTTGCGGGCAGGCAAAATTCGTGAACCTGCGGGGGTCAGATTCTGCCCTCCCCCCTCTCCCAGAGATCTCGAGAACCGCTCGGTCGATTTTGATGGGAAAACGCCATTCGATTCGACATGACAAGACAAGATGACTTTTAGGGGCCCGACATATATTTTTTGTTCCAAAGGCGGGGGCCAGGGGGCAAAAAAACGAACATTTGGGGTGTTTTTTGAAAGGTCATTGCCGCCATGTGGTTTGGCTGATTTGCATGCCCTAAACGTTTTTGAACTTCAAATGTACTGGTCTTTAATATACCAAAAGATAATACCAAAATACAAAATCATAGGCGTATTCAGGGGATGTAAAATGGAGGGAATTTTCTGATAACAAATTTGTGCTGTTCGTGATGGTTTGGGACGACATTAAGGTCACATGTGGGCATTACTTGCTGTAATTTGTTAAATTTAATATATTGCGCATCGGCGGATGCAGGAAAACAACGTCGGGGGAACCATGCGAGTTATAGGCGTAGGAACAGGGGGGGGGGGGGCATGCCCCCTCACTTTTCGGCCATTTTTGGGGGCTAACATTTGCATTTTTGCTTGGTGAGAAAAGTGTTTGATGGCAAAAGGTTCGCCAAGACGAGAACAGCCCAAATCTGCAAAGAAATCTTCCATAAGGGGGTTGGGGTACTCCCAAAACGAGATCACAGTTTCACTGCCCCCCTCCCCACTTTTCGTGACGCTCCTACGTTCTTGATGCGAGTAACGCTTTTATCATCTTACTAATTTGAAGTTGGACCTAATTTGAGGCATGGTATCGCCTCCCATTTTGTTGTACCTTAGTGCGCCTCTGCCAACAAATATGTACAATCCCAGTATGTATGATGCATATTGCATTGCAAATGATTCTGACGCATTTATTAGACCGACAACTACGAAGGAAGTATGCGCCTTACAACCGCATTCGTAACACCCTCCCCAAAACAGGAGTTTGGAACCGCCTCTGCTGGCCCGATTTTTTCAAACTTTTGACACAACACGCGCCATTTAAAGTTAGGAAAGTCACCAAGTTTCAAGACGCTAGGTCTAACGGTTTAGAAGCGGCAAGTGAAAAACACCGGGGGGGGGGGGGCGGGGGGAGGGCAGAGTCTGCCCCCCGCAGGGAATAGGGTTAAGCTAAAGCTATCTGTCGTGTCATTGAAATTCGTGGAAGCTGACTGAACAGTTGTTCAATTGCTTATTAGCCTATTACTGCGGGTACAAAAAGACAATGCAAGTTGTTTCTGCCCCATTCACTAGTTGCCTATCAACAGAATGCGATGCTTGGAATGTCTGTCATTTAATCCTTTCAACGATTGAGAGAATAAACAAAAAGTCGAATCATTATTTTGCCGTAACAATAGCCGTTTTCACGAAGGATTTTGCGTTTGGGGTGATTGGAGCGTTTGGGGTAAATAGGTCTATAGCTTGTAAGAACATGGCTTTTTTCCGGTGATGTTCGGTATCATTCACAATTTATGAATGAATGTACCTATAAGTATATGCTCTTGCAATTCAATATTTACCGTTAGTTTGATTTGCATATTCACATTCATGAGCAAATCTGGAAATTTTGGGTTGTGTTAGTTCCTTCTACAAAACATACCGAAAACGCCCCAAAAGAGGCTAAAAAGTATACTCGATAATCAATTTTTATTAAATAAAATACACCATTGACAGTTAGTTAGGGAAAAACTGAAGATATTAATGGCAAATAAATGTAACATTATGATGAAAAATGCAATCAAATGTCCAAAGCATAGACAGTCCTTAATTCAACGTCGCTCCGTCCCGCTGAGATCGTCCAATTTAGAGCGGTAACTTCGTTGGTTTTTGAAAACCGGAACAATCCTTACGCATTTCGATTCACACCAAATGTTTTTGATTTGATTAATTTATTAGTTGATGAATCTCACAAAAAGCTGTAAAGACCTCAGCAAAGGCACTTATAAATCCATTAAACATGTGAGCTTTCTGCAGCCACTGGTACTGAAAACTCACAAATGGGTGCTCTAGATCGAACGGACGCCATTGCTGGGCGCAGACCACGGCTCTGCGCATGCGCAACGTGACGTCAGGCGAACGGCCGGCTGGTCGCCATGGTGACCAGCCGGCCGGCGGCGGAGCAACGTGTGCAACGTGACGTCAGGCGGCCGGCCGTCCCGTCGCCATGGTGACTGGGCGGCGGCGCCTGCGCAGAGCCAGCGCAGAGCCGGAGCCAGCATTCCCGTCATCTTACAACAAATTATCAAAACGAAATCGCTAATTATCATTAATCCTTGCTTTCAAAAGTTAATATGACGGGAAATATGAATGGACTAGTTCATCTAGTTTTCATTGAAATAAGCTATTATTTCTGAAAACCATGTCGGTGAAAAATATGACCATTTCCCGAACCAGCCACTTCCGGGATTCGAGCAAGATGGCGTCGCACAACTACCCCAGTCGTCTGGCAACACCAAAGCTAGTTTAAGATGAAATTGTTGATTTTAAGTAAACTATGGTGTTATCATTCAAATGGAATTTCCAGAGAAATGCATTAAGTCATAAAGTTGCGATTGATACCAAAAGTCACCTGGAAAAGCCGTTTTCTTACGAGCTATAGACAAATTTACTCCCAACGGTACCCCAATCGCCCCAATCGCCCCAAACGCCCCAAACGCCCCAAACGCCCCAATCGCCCCAATCGCCCCAAACGCAAAATCCTTCGTGAAAACGGCTAATAGTAAGTGTCTAATTAATTAGTAAATCTCTGAGGCTGTGCAAGAGATCCCCATAGGGGTAAATCTGAGCAGCCACACGGCCGCGGCACCCACACAGCTGAGTCACATACCCCCTTATCAGGGCGACTGCCGAGGTGTGCTCCAAACCACCTTATCACTGTAAAAGTGAGCTCCATACCACGTTACAAGAGTCGCTGCAGCGCGGTGAGTTCCATGCCGTTTTATCAGCTTTCTTTGAACTGGCGGTGGGTCAGCGGGCGGCCAGCGGGGCCGGCCAAGTTCGGTGAACACCGGTCAGCGGGGCCGGCCGAGTCCGGTGGACACCGGACCTCAGCGGGGAGTCAGCGGGGCCGGCCAAGTTCGGTGAACACCGGTCAGCAGGGCCGGCCGAGTCCGGTGGACACCGGTCAGCGGGTAGTCAGCGGGGCCGGCCGAGTTCGGTGAACACCGGTCAGCAGGCGGTCAGCGGGGCCGGCCGAGTCCGGTGGACACAGGACCTCAGCAGGGGGTCAGCGGGGCCGGCCGAGTCCGGTGGACACCGGTCAGCGGGGCCGGCCGAGTCCGGTGAACACCGGACCTCAGCCCCCCGCTGAGGTCCTGTGTCCACCGGACTCGGCCGGCCCCGCTGACCGCCTGCTGACCGGTGTTCACCGAACTCGGCCGGCCCCGCTGACCACCCGCTGACCGGTGTCCACCGGACTCGGCCGGCCCCGGGGCCGGTCAGCGGGGCCGGCCGAGTCTGGTGGACACCGGACCTCAGCGGGGGTCAGCGGGGCCGGCCGAGTCCGGTGGACACCGGACCTCAGCGGGGGGTCAGCGGGGCCGGCCGAGTCCGGTGGACACCGGATATCAGCTCACAACCTGTCCGATACCGTGGGAACGTGCCGACTGACCAGCACGGCCGATAACACAGCCAACAGCTGCCGTCTGCCGTATATAACGCCGGCCCGACACAGCCCAGTCAGCCCAGTCAGCAGCAGACAGAGCAGCAGCAGCACGCAGCAGACGCATCAGAGATGAACTCCATCAAGATCACCCTGCTGGTGTGCGGCCTGGCCGCCTCCGCTATGGCTAGCCCAGTAGCGACCAGCCTTCAGGCTACTACTCCCTTCATCAACTGCGGTAGGTTTTACAGCTTTGTGGTAGGTTTGTGGTAGGATTGTGGTAGGTTTTACGGTTTTGTGGTAGGTTTGTGGTAGGTTTGTGGTAGGCTTGTGGTAGGTTTGTGCTGTTCTGTAGCCTTGGGTTTTGTGGATTGTGTTAGGCTGTAACAGTTATGTGGTAGGTCTTGTATGGCTTTGGGGATTTTGGTAGGCTTTGCAGCCAAGTTATAGCTCTGGCGGTATAGGGGTTGAAAAAATGCTCATGTTTTATATGGAAAGCATTCGGCAGATTCCAACTAGCTTCGAAGCTACCAGGAGATCGTATAAACACCACATTTAAAGGGAATAGTGAACCTTTAACATTAGTTTTTAACTGAGATAGCCAGATTGTAGGTAGTACTGACAAATCTCCAAATCTGAATTTTTTCCTTCCAAAACGACTTAGTTGCTGAGTTTCAACGCAAAAACCTTTGGAGCTATTGGGAGCTATTTTAAATGGAAAATCTTGTCACGTTTCGAATACGTCAACACTACTCCACTGTGATATCTACCGCACTTCGTTTTCGCTATTTGAACCGACCGCCACCGAAACGTATCAACTTTGTCAATTTGGAACCGATTTCCAATTGAAGATTACCAATAGATGCTTCGTGAAAATATACTCTTTTTTATTGGTGGCTAGTCGGTGTTTATGCAATATATCGATACAATTTTACAAAGTTCATTTTTTGTTTACGTTGAATTGACCCTTAGCTCAAAATATTATTGGCTATAACTTTGTCAATTTTCATTGGATTTATAATTGAAAATAATATCGACACTTGTCTTGAAAAGGCACACCCTTTGATGGGTAGCTCGTACCGGTAGCTGCAATATTCTCCGCAATAGAAGCACATGCTTAAATAACTGCTTAGACAACTGCTTAGGTAATAACGCTTAGGTAACTGGCGATACATTAGGGATATATTCTGCATGTGGTTACAGTTTTAAGTAATTTCCTTCGTCAATTGTGAACCGATTTCCAATTGAAAATTACCAATAAATGTTTCGTGACAAGACGCATTTGTTGATTGGTGGCTGGTCGGTGTTCATGCAATATATCGATTCAATTTTGACAAAGCTTGTTTTTTGTTTCCGTTCAATTGACGCTTAGCTCGAAATATTATTAGCTATAACTTTGCCAATTTTCATTGGATTTCCAATTGAAAATAATGTCGACACTCGTCTTGAAAAGGCACACTTTTTGATAGGTGGCTCGTACCTGTAGCTGCAATATTAATTGCACATCCACACATTTATTTACATCCACCACACACACACAGATGAACACACATATAAACACATTTGTGGGTAGGTATATGACATTTATTTATTCACATGCACATTATGGGTATGTGTTCACGCAACGCCACTCCAACTCCACTCGTACAAAGGCCATAGTGTACACATTCGCACATTTTCAATCGCGATCAATATACTCGCGAGTCGCGACCCAGCGAACGCGGTTGTTAGTGTTTCTTACATATTCTGATTCAAGGATTGACTTTTGCTGGTATGACGTCAGAACTCGTTTTGGTGCCGCAAAATTATGGTGACGTCACATGTATTAATATGAATATTTGTCCAGTTATGACAAATTGTTTCTTTTTTCGCAAAAACGAATGCCAGAGCAGTAATCAAGACACTCTTGTCTCTTGTCCATCATTCCACGTACTTTTGACAAGGTGCATTATTCCCTTTAACACGTGCCCTGGAGGGCCTCTGATAATTACACGCCCTGGAAGGGGGGGGGGCGGATTTCGCCCCCCCCCCCCCACTATGATCTCGAAAACCACGCAACGTAGCGACAAGCGGGAAACGACGTTAGATAGCTCGAGACAAGCTCTTTCGAAAGTATTTCATTAATTTTTTCAGGTCAATATTGAGGTCACCAGAGGTCATCAAGGGTCAGATTTTCAAGTTTTCAAGACTTCGGTTCGAACACCCCCAAATATCTCGGGAACTATGATAGTTAGAAGCAAACGGAAAAAAAGCAATCGAAAGTCATTGAAAAATGAAATCGAAATAGGTGTCCTCAGATTTGAGCTCAGGTCAAGAGTTTAGGCTCCAGAGGTCATCGAATGTCAAAAAGGTGATTTTGTTTTCAAAACTGTTTTCCCCAAATAATAATTTACCTAATAAAGATAAAGCAATAATGTTTACACCATCGCGTGTGTCTTGTCAAGGCGCTTCGAATCATATTCATGGTGATCGGGTTAGGTCAACTGAGAAATCTGACCTCAGGTCAAGGTCAAGTGGTGACCCAAGTTGGTCATGTTGCATATTGGGAGACGTGTCTCAATGAGACAAACATATTGGTACCGTTTTCTCTTCTCTATCTCCATTATGTCGATAGTTATGGATACAACCGTGTTGGCGGTCACAAAATTGACCTGACCTTAGGTCACCGATATTAGAAATCCGAGATAAACAAATTGTTGGTATCTATGACCTTATGAAGTTCTGCAAGATTGAAACCGATCGGCGTAAAACTGTGGCTGTGGTACTACTGCAAACGTTTTGGAGTTGAGGTCATCACGTGGCCTGATCTGGTGACCTGACCTGAGATGACCTGAGGCCAAGAATTGTACATAATGCGGAAAGTTCATTTCTAAACAGGTATACAAAAAACGGCGGCGCTGCGCGCCGCCGTTTTTGTGCTATCCTCGAAAAACCGGAGGGGTGGGCGGATTTCGCCCCCCTCCAGGGCGCGTGTTAAGGTCATCCACGAAGGGTCCAAACAATTTCAGTAGTTGGGACATTAAAGCCAATTAAAAGGCTGACAAATGTTTCTCAATTAACCCGGCAGCCGCTGGGCCTCCCGGCCACCTTCATGTGGCTGTTTTTTTTGTATCGCCCCCCCCCCCCCCCTCTCCCTTTGGTTCTTCGGCAATATTATCTGAACGCGTAGGCGTAGGGATAGCGACGTGAAACTATGGGAACAAATGGAATACCTAGGGCACATCTAGATACAATTGTGTATAATTTCCATGTCAGGTCAGGTTACAGTGACGTCACAAACAAAGCCAATTATAGGGTCATGATTTATTAGCCTAGAACAATGGATCGTGAATAGCTAGAACGTGTCCTATTACCTTTTAGATGATTAAAATAAGTTTACTTAAGCTTCCAGTTACATACAGGTCATCTGGCCTTGCCCTGATTTGGCCTGACTTGACCTGACATGACCCGACATTGGCCTTACCCACTGGCGGATCCAGCCGTCGGTTTTGGAGGGGAAGAAGGGAGCAAATCGGTGGGAGCCACTGGCGGATCCAGCCTGCCTCCGTTGGGGGAGGAGGGGGGGGGGGGGCATCTTTTTGTGGCTAAAAAGTACCCCATTTTTTTCTCCGCGGATTTGGCCGGTCACCTTATTTTGGTATTCGAGCTTAATAAATTCACCTATCAAATTCACAAACCAAATATTTTGTGGATTTTTTCCGAATTTTGTATTTTTATTTGGGGTTTCAAAACCCAAAATTTTATAAATCGAAGATAGCCATTTGAAAAAAAAACTTTTCCTTTCTTTTGACGTTTTGTATTTGCAATGTACTTCAAAGCTCTATTTTCTACAATTTGTAAAACATTTATCGTTTTTGCACCAAAAATGTCATGACGTGATGTCATTAAAACGTCATTATCTCCACAATACTGCATCAATTTTATTGGAAGTTGGTTCGAATGTTTATATTTGATGCAGAATATAGTCTTCGAAGTTTCAAGTTGATAACTATCATTGTTTTCAGGTTATTGAGAAAATCCGAGAAGGGGCAGATACTTCTGATAAGCAGGGGCATCGCCGATCATTTTCGAGTGGGGGTCGGCTGAAATGACGAAAAAATGTACCCCAGTTTTGCGTGTATGGCCTATTTCCCTCTCAACATCACATAAGGTCAAAGTCAGGTCATGTCAGGTCATGTCAGGTCATGTCAGGTCATTTCAGGTCATGTCAGGTCATGCCAGGTCATGTCAGGTCATGTCAGGTCATGTCAGGTCATGTCAGGTCATGCCAGGTCATGTCAGGTCATGTCAGGTCATGTCAGGTCATGTCAGGTCAAGTCAGCTCAGAGGCAAAGGACGTCCATGTGACCCCAAGTTAGGATATTACGCTTAGTGTAACAATTCCCGAGGTAATGTGAAGCGTTTCTGTTGTTCATAGCTCCGGGATGGGGAATCCTGACCTTATAATTGGCTTTGTGACGTCACTGTGACCTGATCTAACCTTGGATGGACACCAAATTTTACCCATATGTGGCCTAGATATTCAGTTGAAGCAACTCAAAGTGTAATGTTGCTATCCCTACGCGTTCACTTGATATCGATGGAAAACCAAGGGGGGGGGGGGCGAAAAGGCCCCCAAGCAACTGCTGGGTTAAAGGGACATTTCCACCTTTCTCAAAATTGTCAAATCTACGCCGGTTGTAGTGACAAATATGAAGTATAAGTGCTGATAACAACGATTATTATATTTTTCTCTCGTCCCTTAACTTTATACAAATATATTTTTTCTTTATTTGGGACGATGACGTCATTACTGAGCAATAGAGAACACATTTAAGCTGGTAAGCTGCCAAATTATATGGCACAATGTTTGCAGACACTTCTTGCGACTTGAATACAAACGAGTCTTTTCTTATCACGGGTTTCGAAAATAAGCGCTTTCGAAAAAAATGAGAAGTGAAACTAAAATCACAAGATAATTATTAAATGTATTTGTAGGAAAATATGGGCCTGTTGGTAAATGCAATAGCATGATCATAGAAAATAAAACCAAATTAGACCCTCAAGGTTTATCTATAAACAGGTACACACGGCGTGACGAGAGATGACGTCATCGGAACAAAACTACCAAACAAGGGTGAGCCTTACTAAGGCCAAAGTATACAAATCCAGCTTGAATTTATCTAAGACCAGATAACGGTGTTTGTTTTAAATGCTACCTTCATAAATTCCACTACATAGCCGCTAACTTGGTTATCTCAAATCGAAACTAATGTTAAGGTGGGAATGTCCCTTTAATTCGATACATTCGAAGCATTCGGACATTACTTCTTTCCGGCTCACAATCACTTCAGGGGATATGTTTTCTGAAAAATGAATTCAGTCCCCAATTATAGTCAATAGTAGGACCCATGACAGCAGAATTTGTTAAGTTCTAGTCTACCTATGGACAAAATTCGGTTCCGAGGACGTTGGAAACCTGACACTCCATAAACCATACGATGCTGCTTTCTTATGTGTGACATCGTGTGACACCGTGTGGCTCCGTGTGACACCGTGTGGCTCCGTGTGACACCGTGTGACACCGTATGACACCGTATGACACCGTGTGACACCGTGTGACACCGTGTGACACCGGTGTGGCTCCGTGTGACACCGTGTGGCTCCGTGTGGCTCCGTGTGACACCGTGTGCCACCGTGTGACACCGTGTGATAACGTGTGACACCGTGTGACACCGTGACACCGCGTGACACCGGTGTGACACCGTGTGACACCGTGTGACACCGTGTGACACCGTGTGACACCGTGTGACACCGTGTGATAACGTGTGACACCGTGTGACACCGTATGACACCGTGTGACACCGTATGACACCGTGTGACACCGTGTGACACCGCGTGACACCGTGTGACACCGTGTGACACCGTATGACACCGTGTGACACCGTGTGACACCGTGTGACACCGTGTGACACCGTGTGATAACGTGTGATAACGTGTGATACCGTGTGACACCGTGTGACACCGTATGACACCGTGTGACACCGTATGACACCGTGGGACACCGTGGGACACCGTGTGACACCATGCACCACCATGTGACACCGTGTGACACCGTGTGACACCGTGTGACACCGTGTGACACCGTGTGACACCGTGTGGCTCCGTGTGACACCGTGTGACACCGTGTGACACCGTGGGACACCGTGGGACACCGTGGGACACCGTGGGACACCGTGGGACACCGTGTGACACCGTGTGACACCGTGTGGCTCCGTGTGACACCGTGGGACACCGCGTGACACCGTGGGAGACCGTGTGACACCATGCAACACCGTGTGACACCGTGTGACACCGTGGGACACCGTGGGACACCGTGGGACACCGTGGGACACCGTGGGACACCGTGGGACACCGTGTGGCTCCGTGTGACACCGTGGGACACCGCGTGACACCGTGTGACACCGCGTGACACCGTGTGACACCGTGTGACACCGTGTGGCTCCGTGTGACACCGTGTGACACCGTGTGACACCGTGTGACACCGTGTGGCTCCGTGTGACACCGTGTGACACCGTGTGGCTCCGTGTGACACCGTGTGACACCATTTTACTGTGTATGAACCGCCGTATGACGGTGTTACTCGTCTGTGCGGCAGGCCCCGATTCGATCAAGACACTGGAGGTGGTGGGCTGTGCCAGCCTGCCCTGCCTCATGCCCCGCGGGAAGCCCGTCCTCTTCAACGTCGACCTCGTCTCAAGTGAGTGACGGTCACGTCATCCCAGCTTCAGTTAGCAGAGCGTCACTGACTGTGTTATTTTTATCGACGAATAAGTGTAGTGGTAGCATCGAGGTCAAAGCATGTATAAGGAGGTTGGAGAAGTAATTCATCACTTGGCAGTGAATGGATTTAGGAGGATTTCGGTCTCCCAACTCACCAAGCATTGCAAAGCAAAGACTTGGGAACAATGAAGCTCCCCTGGTTTGCCTAACGTTCACTAAAGTATTAACCCGTTTTGAGCTATCTAGATATGCACCTTTTTTCTTTGTCCTTCAGGACCCCAAGTGTCAGAGTTTATGTCAAAGGATAAGTATAAGGTAGGTACTGACGAATCTATGACGTGAACTAGCGGCTACCGCACAAATGACACAAAATGCTCCTCAGCCAGTTCCTACGTTTTTGGCAGACAAAAATTCGCCAAAGGCATCACTAGAACTGTGCCATAACGTCCCATACATTTGAATAGCGCTGGTATCTGCACAGCGCAACGGACCATCTCAACAGGCTAGTGGTGACCGTGTTTCAGACCGTGACAGTGTTTCGTTGTGTTTCAGACGCGGACACGGCGTCTCTGACGTCTGAAGTTTACGGCAACCTGAACGGACTGCTGATACCATTCAGCACCGATAGCCAGGTGAGGAAATGTTGTTCGTCTTCGTTCCATTGTTGCCGTCAGGTGTAGGTGGAGGACCAGGAAATGTTGCTCGTCTTCGTTCCACTGGAGCCGTCAGGTGTAGGTGGAGGAACAGGAAATGTTGCTCGTCTTCGTTCCACTGGTGCCGTCAGGTGTAGGTGGAGGAACAGGTGTAGACATGGGCGATGCATTTTATGTGGCCGGCAATACATTTCATTAACCAGAGTACTTGTAAAGTGGGAGGCGTTTTGTTTGAGTCAGATTATATGACCTAACCTAACCTCTCAGTAACCCCTGCTGACCCTTGCCCTCTCCCTGGCAGACGTGAAGCTCTGCCCCTCCCTCGGCAGGAGTGCAACTCTGCCTCCCCCACCTTCCCTCACAGGCATGTACTCTGTCCCTCCCCCCGGCAGACGTGCAACTCTGCCCCTCCCTCGGCAGTAGTGCAACTCTCCTCCCGCCCTCCCTCATAGGCATGTACTCTGTCCCTCCCCCGGCACACGTGCAGCTCTGCCCCTCCCTCGGCAGGAGTGCAACTCTGCCTCCCCCACCTTCCCTCACAGGCATGTACTCTGTCCCTCCCCCCGGCAGACGTGCAGCTCTGCCCCTCCCTCAGCAGGAGTGCAACTCTGCCTCCCCCACCTTCCCTCACAGGCATGTACTCTGTCCCTCCCCCCGGCAGACGTGCAGCTCTGCCCCTCCCTCAGCAGGAGTGCAACTCTGCCTCCCCCACCTTCCCTCACAGGCATGTACTCTGTCCCTCCCCCGGCAGACGTGCAGCTCTGCCCCTCCCTCAGCAGGAATGCAACTCTGCCTCCCCCACCTTCCCTCACAGGCATGTACTCTGTCCCTCCCCCGGCAGACGTGCAGCTCTGCCCCTCCCTCAGCAGGAGTGCAACTCTGCCTCCCCCACCTTCCCTCACAGGCATGTACTCTGACCCTCCCCCCGGCAGACGTGCAGCTCTGCCCCTCCCTCAGCAGGAGTGCAACTCTGCCTCCCCCACCTTCCCTCACAGGCATGTACTCTGTCCCTCCCTCCGGCAGACGTGCAGGTCTGCCCCTCCCTCAGCAGGAGTGCGTCTCTGCCTCCCCCACCTTCCCTCACAGGCATGTACTCTGTCCCTCCCCCCGGCAGACGTGCAGCTCTGCCCCTCCCTCAGCAGGAGTGCAACTCTGCCTCCCCCACCTTCCCTCACAGGCATGTACTCTGTCCCTCCCCCCGGCAGACGTGCAGGTCTGCCCCTCCCTCAGCAGGAGTGCATCTCTGCCTCCCCCACCTTCCCTCACAGGCATGTACTCTGTCCCTCCCCCCGGCAGACGTGCAGCTCTGCCCCTCCCTCGGCAGGAGTGCAACTCTCCTCCCGCCCTCCCTCATAGGCATGTACTCTGACTCTCGCCCCCTCCCTCGGCAGGAGTGCAACTCTCCCCCTCCCTCATAGGTATGCACGCTGACCCTCGCCCCCCCCCCCCCCGGCAGGCGTGCGACTCCCTGACCTCCGGCTCGTGCCCGATCTCCAACGGTGCCGAGTTCGGATTCACCACCAGCATTGACGTCCTCCACGAGTACCCCCCGGTGTCTGTCACCGTCGAGTGGCGCATGAAGGATGCTAACGGAGGTCAGATGGCCTGCGCCCAGATCCCCGCCCGCATCATTTAAGCGACGCACCGCTCGACGCGTCGCTCGACGCACCGTTGCGCTGCCGGACTGCACAGCCCGCTCGCTGGTCCGCGCTGCCCTGCGGTCAGCAGTCCTCCTAACCACAGGGAAGGAAGTCCTGACCGCAGCCGGTGTGACTGTGAAACGACTGCCCCATCTACTTATTTATTTCATCGTCCGTCAATGTTCGTGTCAGTGTGCGCTTCGATTGGAGGCAATACAGACAAACGCCGCAGGCTGCAGTGGTTTGGATTCGGCTTGGTTGAGGTCGAGGTCGATACGACAAGACACAGGGAACATCCGAATGTTTGCAGCAAAGCTTTGTCTGTCTGTCTATGTATAAATGTAAAATTTCCTTCTAGCGCGTGAGATGCATTATTTGCTTGCATAATGCGGTAGCAAGACAAAAACGTCACATTTGTATAACTCAAGAAAAGCGTGCATATTAGCCGCTTTCACGAAGGAGTATTACGCTGAAAAGATTCTGAAAAGTTTCTAAAAAGTTTTTAAAGTTTTGGTATAAAAGTCTTAGTATATTATACATTCTAACAAATAAATGACTGATTTAGGCGATATTATCACTATTCACTTGTTATGGAAACATTTATTGAGCTCATAACAAGTTTATGATACAAAATTGGCCGTTTTTAAAGAAAATATGCGTCCAGGGTCCATTCGTTCAGTTTAACCCGCGCACTGCAGGGGCTTTGCGCCGAACACGAATTGCAGGGGGGTTGATTTCCGCCCCCCCCCCTAAGATCTCGAAAACTACGCAACGTAGCGAGAAGCGGGAAAAGGCATTTCATAGCTTCATACATGTTCTATCGAAAGTATTTCAGTGTTTTTTTAAGTCAGGTCAAAATTGAGGTCACCAGAGGTCATCAAAGGTCAAATTTTCCAGTTTTGTCCTGTTTTAGGACATCGCTCCAGACATTCCCATATATCTCAGAAACGATGATAGTTAGACACAAACGGAAAAAAGCAAACGCCAGCCAGTGCAATTTTTAATCGCTAAGGTTCCTCAAATTTGATCTCAGGTCAATATTTGAGGCTCCAGAGGTCAAAAAGAAAAAAATGCAGTTTTTTTGCTAAATCGTTTTTTGCTATTAACTTTGTACTTAATGAAGATAACGGAAAACTGTTTACACCATTGTGTTTATATTGTCAAGGCGCTTTGAATGATATATATGGTGACTTTGTTAAGTCAACTTAACAATTTGACTTAAGGTCAAGGTCAAGTGGTGACCCAAGTAGGGCATGTTGCATATGAGAAGACGTGTCTCGACGAGACAAACACATTTATGTCTGTTTTACTTCTCTATCTTCTTTATGTCGAGAGTTATTGACAAAAAAGTGAGGGTGACCTCGCATGACCTCAAATGACCCAATAGGGGTCACTGAACAAAACTTACACTTGGATCATCAAAAATATCCTATAATAACATGATCCAGAAGTAATTGGACTAGTACCATGCATATCCTTGAAATAGGAAGCATTTGTATATTTCTCCATTGACTTATTATGGGGAGGTTACGAAATTGACCTGACCTTATGTCACCGATATAAAAATTCCGAGTTAAAAGAATTGTAAGTACTGATGCCCTCATGACATCCTGTAAGTCTCAACCTGATCGGTGAAAAACTCTGGCTTTGGCACAACTGCAAACATTTTTGGTGGTGGGGTCACTTGACCTGGTTTGGTGACCTGACCTGAGATGACCCGAGCATATTTTTTCTCAAAGTGTGCGCAATTGATGTCCTAACAGGTGTATCAAAACCCGGTGGCGCTGCGCGCCGCCGTTGTTTCGCTATCTGTGCAAACCCTGAGGGGGGGGGGGGCGGAAATCAACCCCCCCCTGCAGGGCGCGGGTTAACATACCGTTTTTTTTCTGCTGGGCAAAATTAATTCTGGCAATTTAGGCCAGGCAAATCAATTACTTTAACCAGTTTATGCTGATCCGGTGCAAAGACAAGCGAGAAGGACCTATACTACTTTAATTTGTTCGTTCTATTTAAATATAAACATCGTTTATTAGACATACATACATACATTTGGACATTGATACATTTGGAGCCAGGTCGCCTTCATTGCCGCAAAATGAGACTTACGCAAGATAAGTCCTCACATACCGTCATACTAGTTACTAAATCTGGCAGCGTCATGGATCACAGGTCTGTCTGCGCATGCGCAGTGATGTGCCCGCATCGATTCGCCACAGCTTCCGACCCGCATGCCGCACGCACATGGACAAAGCCTAGCCGCACAGCCCGGCCGCCGGATCGGGCTGCGGGAGCGAGACTATAGCGTCCAATAGCGTCAGACGCCACAGAATGTTTCTGAATCTTTCTGAAAAGTTTTGAAAAGTTTTCAGTCGGCGGAGATCACAACTGGCCTATCAAACTTCTCTTGCTAATTACCACCAAACCGGAATTTTGTCAACATATTATATTTTTACCAACATATTACAAAATTCTGAGGGACATTTCTAGAGCCAAAAATCGCATTTAAAAGTTGTGTAGTTAAGGAATGGATCGTCGAAACTTTTCAAAACATTTTAAAAAGTTTTAAAAAGTTATGCACAATAATCCTTCGCGAAAACAGCTATAATGATTACAAAACCATGTGGCCGGCAATTAAAATGTTATATACATCTGACTGATTTAAAGGAAAATATTGACTCTTTCCCACAACAATGGAGTTATTGCTTGAAATCGACAGACGAGGCCAAAATATGTTGTAAATTTATTACATTTTGGGTATAAACATTCCTACCGAAGGATATATCATGTTAAAGTTAATAAGCGCTCCACGCTTTTAACGACAGGTACTCTCAAGTACCTACTTGGTAACGAATTTCGGTCCTACCAAAATCCGGTATTGTTTTTTGACGAAATGGCATGGAAAATATGTCTTGCACTCTGTCTATTATGATTATGTGCCCTGCCATCCTTAACAATCAACAAACATTGAATAAAATGGTAAAATTAGCAGTTAACTTATGCACCTAGTTAGTGGTTACGACCATCAATTTTTTAAACAATTGTCATAATGGTTATTATATTTTCAACATCAGGAGTTTTGTATAGTTTTGTCTCTGGCTGTATATATATATATAATAAAATTATTTAGCTTATCAATAATAACAAGAACCACCTTTTCCAAAACAATCACCAAACAATCGAAAAAGTGGCAATGAAATCGGAAGTTCAATTATGCACCCAACGGCGACCTATTTAGTGTCGGTGATTTGTTTCTGGGACATTGTCACAGTGCTTTCAAAGGAAAGAAAGGCACCAAATATGTCACACCAAATATAGAGAAGGATCGTACCGTTCGTCAAAAGGGGCATTCCACATAAGACAACCAAAAATTCAAATTTGCCGTCTGACCATTTTTAATTTTCTTGAAAATTTGAGCAAGTTGTGGGGGTTTCAAGGGCGGGGAATTCATTGGTGGTGGCCACAAACATCCCCAAAAACATTTTCCAAGATACGGCCTTCCGTATTTTCCCAAGTTCACTGTGCAGGCCTAATTTTGACGGCCAATAACTCCGAGGCTAAACAAGCGATTTTGATAACTTTTTTGTTTGGATCAGGATTAGTCGAAGAACAATTTGAAATCACGGATTTTCGATTTTTTTGTCACGTGACCTCGTGACCTACTTTTTGTGCCGTGACCTGGACCTGTTGGAAACTGAAATTAAAATGTTCGCCTCATGACGATTTGAGCTTCATTGATGTCCTTTCGTATACAAAAAAAAATAAAAAAGTGGGGTTCGACCTGTTTTTTTTAGTCTTGCAATGCTGACATAATACGCTGTTCGGGCCCCTGTCTGTCGATAACTTCGCATCTACTTGACACACGCTTTCGAAACAAAGTCCAGATAACTCCTGACGACGAAATATCTCGGTTGGTGCCTGTTACACCGACATCAGTTCGCCATATGACCTGCCAGGCCAATACAACGTAACGTACCCAAACAGCGTATTGTGTCAGCATTGCAAGGCTCAAAAGTAGTTTTTACAGGTTGAACCCCACTTTTTAGATTTTTTGATACGAAACGACATCAATGGAACTCAAATCGTCATCAGACGAAAATTTTAATTTCAGTTTTCAACAGGCCAAAGTCACGGCGCAAAATGTAGGTCCGAGGTCACGTGACAAAAAAGAAGAAAATCGAAAATCCGAGATAGCCAACTTGTTCTTTGACTAATCCCGATCCAAACAAAAAGAAGTTGATCAAAATCGCTTCTTTAATCTCAGAGTTATTGGTCGTCAAAATTAGGCCTGCACAGTGAACATGGATTTTTCTTTTTCGGAAGACTTTATCTTGGAAAATACATTTTTGGGGAATTTTTTGGTCACCACCAATTAATTTCCCACCCTTGAACCCCAGTGCACAACTTTTAAATAAAAATTAAAAATGGTCGGCCGGCAAATTAGAAGAAAAAAATGTTGTCTTACTGTGGAAGTCCCCAAAAGTAGTTTTAACAGATCGAACCTCACTTTTTATTATACGAAAGAACATCAATGAAGCTCAAATCGTTTTCAGACGAAAATTTTAATTTCAGTTTCCAACAGGTCAAGGTCATGGCGCAAATGTCTTCAAATGCGCGTATGGCTTCTCCTGCTGTCTGCGGCCGCCGCCGGGGTGTCCAGCCTCTCCTGCCGCGAGCTGACCGCCCCCTCCATGAACTCCGTGGTGACGCTGGGCGAGACGCCGTCGACCGGTGACCAGTGCTGGGCGAGACGCCATCGGCAGGTGACCAGTGCAGCCTCGGTCTTCCGGTGCTCCTCGGTGCTCCTCGGTCTCTCAGACCTGCCTCAACTCGGCGCGCCGCTGCGTGGGAGAGTGTGACTCCGCGGCGTGCCTGCCGTTTCCCAGCCTGTGTGCGGTACCGATGACTGCAGCACCCTGGCCGGCGGCGCATCACGAACCTTAAGTCCATCGACGTGGGCCGCTTCTTGACGTTCCAGGTATGGCGGCAGACCTGCGCTGCCTACTGCTTCTTCCACCCATCCTACTCAATGTTCAGCTACGCAGTCACAGGCAATCGCCAGTGCAAGATCGGCAGCCGATCATCCGATCATCGGCTGTGATGACTGCGGATGGCGCAAAATCCCGCACTTGCAGGACAACGCGGTTCTCCACAACGCAACAGCGGCGACGCGGCTGCTGCGTTCGCGGCTGCAGGCGGCTCACTCCGCCCGGCCGTTCGACTCTGCGGACACCGCGGCGTCACCCCCGCTGCCGGCACCGGGCGTCTGCGGAGTCCGCAACATCACCGGCCCCGACGCGGTGCAGTTCGAGCTCTCCCTGTACGGGGACTTCCTGGGTCTCGGTCCGCGTCTCGCTGCGCCCGCTGACTTACGTGTGGTCGGGCTGGCCGGCCGGCGGGCAGCGTACGGGGAGTACCCGTGGATGGCGCAGCTGCAAGTGCGGAGGGGCCGCCACTTCCAGCACCACTGCGGCGGGGCCATCGTCGCTGAGGGGTACGTGGTGACGGCGGGACACTTTCTGGACCAACCGCGGAGTATGCACCAGGTGAAGGTGGGCCAGTTCGACCAGAGACGGCTGGATGAACAGGAGCAGACTTTCGCGATTCAGGAGATGATCTAGCACCCGAGCTTCGTCAACCGGGAGCAGAGCTCGGTCGGCTACCCGAACGACATCGCGATCCTGAAGCTGCTGCCCCGCGGCGGCAGAGGCGTCACCTTCAGCGACAAGATGAGGGCTCCCTCAGCTTGATCATATATCTGAATATGCGTCTCAACTAGACACAAACAAACTTAATTTCACTGCATTCACTTTAGCTTAACTAATTCCGTTGTGCAGCTGACACTTTGGATTAACGTCGTCCTATGCAGCTGCTGTTGCTCATAGTTTCTATGAATGTCCCCAGGTTCAGCCGCTGTGCATCACCGAGCCACAGCCGGGGCCGAGCTGCCGGAGAAGTGCGTGGTGTCGGGCAGAGTTCACCACGGGCTGGGCCGGTCCTAGGGCCATGGGCCTGGGCTGGGCCTGGGCTGGGCCTGGGCTGGGCCTGGGCTGGGCCTGGGCTGGGCCTGGGCTGGGCCTGGGCTGGGCCTGGGCTGGGCCTGGGCTGGGCCTCAACTTTAAGAAAATCTGTGTACATAATTCCATTCACTGGGCCGAGCGTGCTGTTTAAAAATACCAGGTAATACCCTCCAGAGATTATGGCAAAACATTACTTTGGCACCCCCTGCGAGCCAAGTATGGTTCCAGTTCCCAGCATTTTGAGTGTGTTTGTACTTAACCCGGCATTGACTGGGGTCGCAGAACGCCATTGACTGAGGGGGGGGGGGGGCGTTACACGCCCTCCCCCTGGTTATCTTCCGAACCAATGATCGCAGCGAGACGCGCAAGGCGGGCAATCGAAAGCTCTCAATGATACAAATATAAAGCATGCAAACAATGTCAAAGTGAGGTAAAATGTCAGGTCACGGTCAGGTCAAAGTTCAAAATCGGCGTATTTGAGTTTATGGACCATACTTTCCATCCAAAGCCTTCGATTTCGACTAGTTTCACCCAAAGTGCTGCCAAAGGTATGATACATATTCCGCATGAGCTAAAGTGAGATTGTTGGTCAAGGTCAAGTTCAAGGTCAGGTCACAAAAGGTCACTATGCTCAAAATATCTACGAAAGTAATGCAACACATGTTGTATGAGTTATTTTCCAGTCCACGTATAATTCGATAGTGATAGTAATTTTACCACCTGACTTCATGTACGTGAAGTAAATGTCAATTTCAAGCCAAGTTCAGGTAACTGAATGTCAAAATGTTAAATGGTTAAATCTAAACAAAAAAGGCATGTTGCTAGACCAGTTTTATCTCAGGAATACCTTGCTGGCATTCATTTGTCTGTATCTGGTCAATACAAGCCAAAATACCGCAATTTTAAAATATGACGTCATAAGTTACCCATACTCATCATAAGTCAGTCAAACATGGATATATCAGTTTGAAATTTGGCATGGTAGTTGCCTAGGTATGGTTCTCCGACACATCTTCCGTTTTTTTATATTTGAGAAATTTTTGATTTTGTGACCATTTTCCCCCAAAAAAAAATCCGAGATAGCCAGTTTCTATCCGTTGCAATTTGCTATCTTTTGTTTTTTTTAATTGCATTTTGCTTGAAATGTGGCATTTGTACGGCTTGGCAAAGTTTAACTGATTTTGGTGTAAAACTCTTGTGTAGTGACGTCACTAAATTCGATATGAAAAAAATAGACGATGTTGTTAAAAAAAAATGCACACAAGACGTAAAAATGACTTATAAGAAGGTGCCCGAAGTTTCACGTTTATAACTCTATTCGTTTTTCAGCTATTTCTCAAATTAATCAGGGGGAGGGGCGTTAAACGCCCCCCCCCCCCCCCCAGTCAATGGCGAGTTAAACAAGATTTGAAAGGTCAACTTGCACTGAGGTTATTTTCTCAAAATAAGCAGTGTCGTTTTCATGACATCTAATGTCTGCCTATGCGCCTACACGGGGAGTTTGTATTAATACTTGAAATTCCGTCGGCTGCTTACCACGGCCGTGTATCACCAACACATAATGTTCCTGCAATTGCAAGCTGCAAGTTGTGCATCAACGTGGGAACGATTTCGAAGTACCTGCCGTTGGGCAGCTTTCTGATATTGTCTTGAAGCCATTATCCAGAAGCAGAACCAAGGTATAGGTGGTTTCCATGGAGATTTCAGATGAATATCAGTGCTCATTCTGTTAATGAGCGTCATCTATTCGGCTATCTTGCTCTCATGAGAGCAGCATGCCTGGCGCTCAGGACCCAGCTCCTCCCGGTGTCGGGAGCACCCAGCTGTGGTGAGCACACTCTGTGCGTTCTGCCGTGACGCGTGACGCGCTAATGGTGGCGAGTAACGGCGCACTGGCGGCGGCGTGACGCGGCCGCGCATCTCGAGTGACGCCGTGACGGTATTACGGCGTGACGGTGTTACAAAGTGACGCCAGAGACGGGAGGCGGCGGCTGAAGTCAGACGACCGACAGAGGATCGCGGACGGAGTCAGACAGCCGAGCGGACGGAGTTAGACAGCCGAGCGGGCTCGGAAGGGAGAGGAGGGTGGCGGAAGGAGGTGCAGTGAATGGTGGTGGTGAGCAGGCACCAGAGGAAGGTGTTGAAGGCTGGCGACTGAGACAGAGGGAGGTGCATGGCTGTATCGAGCGCGATCAGAACAGGAGAGCAGTGTACAGGAGTTACAGAACAGGAGAGCAGTGTATGGTGCTAACTGGTACAGCCATGAAGACAATTTGTAGAGAAGAGAATGCTGCGAAACTCGGGACCAGTACAGGTGAGCTGATTATTTTTCTCTCAAGTAAACATTTGCAATGGTTCACTCATTATATCATACAATGGTAAAGTTCAAGTCTTTCATCGATACATTTTAGCGCGCGACAAATCCATCTCTCGAGCTGATAGTGGCGACAGTCGAGCAAAAGGCACGGGCCGCCGTCAAAAGCATTATACTAGAGTAAAGCTCAATCAATATAGCTGTGGATATACCTGGTGTGCCGATAAAAAAAAACGTTCCGGACTTCAAAACTGTATGTCTATTCAAATACATGACTGAGAACCGTCAAATTTTGACGATATAATGCCAGAACATATTTATATTAATTCGTAAATTTCATGTAGGTACGTATATTTCGTCACGATCACGCACTGTAAAGAAAACGTGACAGATTACGAATTTTCCCTACATTTTCCCTACTCTCCCCAAAAAGAGTTCCGAACTCGCAACGTATGTTGGAGGCGTTTGGATGAGGATAGATATTTGAAATTTTGCTTATCCGTTTATAAGGCTCATGTAGAAGTCTCTGCTAATTTTCAAGTAAATCCATTCATTTTTTCCATTATATGAACTCCGAAACAAAAATAACCAATACAACTTCTTTCTCACTGCAGTTTTATTTGAACACGTGAGCGATCGCACCTCCCTCAGCGTGGACCACAGCGTTCAGTCGTTGCTTCCACTGCAGGATGCTTCGCCTGATAGTGTCCAGAGTCACTCCCTCCCATGCAGCCACTATCGCAGCCCTCAACTCCTCCATGAGAAAGTCGAACTTCTGACGGCGGGACTCGTACACCGTCTCTGACAGGACGCTCCAGACGCAGTAATCCAGAGGGCTAAGATCCGGTGAGTTCGGCGGCCACTCGTCCTTGCTGATGAAGCCACACCGCTCCGCCAGGAACCCCTGGTTGTTCTGTTCCTATGGGAAGGTGCTCCATCTTGCTTGCTTCATCAGCAAGGACGAGTGGCCGCCGAACTCACCGGATCTTAGCCCTCTGGACTAAGTGCGTCTGAAGCGTCCTGACAGAGGCGGTGTACGAGTCCCGCCGTCAGAAGTTCGACTTTCTCATGGAGGAGTTGAGGGCTGCGATAGTGGCTGCATGAGAGGGAGTGACTCTGGACACCATCAGTCGAAGCATCCTGCAGTGGAAGCAACGGCTGAACGCTGTGGTCCACGCTGAGGGAGGTGCGATCGCTCACGTGTTCAAATAAAACTGCAGTGAGAAAAAAGTTGTATTGGTTATTTTTATTTCGGAGTTCATATAATGGAAAAAATGAATGGATTTACTTCAAAATTAGCAGACATCTACAGGAGCCTTATTAACGGTTGCACACAATTTAACATCTCTATCCTTATCCAAACGCCTCCAACATACGTTACAAGTTCGAAACGTTTTTTTTTTGGAGAGGGAAAACGTAAGGAAAATTCGTAATCTGTCACTTTTCTTTACTTTTTATGTATGAGATGGTTGTGAATGCCATAATGATTAAATTCATATATATTGGGATGATCATATTAACATGGCAATATTTTTTGTTTATATAAACAATGGCCGAAATAACAGAATCAAGCTTTCGTTTTTACAACATCTTCAAGATACGGTCATTCATTTATGTATTAGATATTCCCTGCGGGCGGCCAGAATTACGTAAACCTGCGGGGGGGGGGGGGGCAGATTCTGCCCCCCCCCCAGAGATCTCGAGAACCGCTCGGTCGATTTCGATGATGAAAACGCCATTCGATGCGTCATGACAAGATCTCTCTTTCTGGATCCCGAAATTTTTGTTTGGTTTAAAAATGGGGGGCCAGGAGTAACAAAACCGAACAGCTTGTGTTTTTTGAAAAGTCATTGCGGCCATGTGGCTCGACCGATTTGCATGCCCTAAACGTTTATGAGCTTCAAATGTACTGGTCTTTAGTATATCAAAAGACAAAAAAACAAAATTAAAAATCATAGGCGTATTCAGGGAATGTAAAATGGGGGGATTTTCTGAGAAAAAAATGTGTTGTTCGTGATTGTTTGGGACGACATGAACGTCACATGTGGACATTATATGCTGTAATTTGTTAAATTTGATATATTGCGCATAGGCGGATCCAGGATAAAAAACATGGGTGGGGGTTGGAGAAAAAATCACAAAGTTTCAGGTAGACCTAACGGTTTAGAAGCGGCGAGTGAAAACCCACCGGGGGGGGGGGGGGGGGTGGGGACAGAATCTGCCGCCCGCAGGGAATAGGGTTAAAGGGCCCTGCCGATCTGCAGATGGCCCCCTGTCGGCATTTAGAGGGCCCCTGTCGGTTGTAGAAGGCCCTCTGCCGGCATTTATAGGGCCATGCTGATTTGTAGAGGGTCCCTGCCGATCTGGAGAGGGCCCTCTGTCGGCCTTTAGAGGACCCTGCCGACCTGTAGAGGGCCCTGACGGCCTTTAAAGGGTCCTGGCGGTCTTTAGAGGGCCATTTCCGGCGTTTGAGGGTCATTCCGTCCTCTAGAAGACCCTGTCGACCTTTAGAGGGCCCTGTCGATCTCCCTGCCAATCTGCGGAAAAGGGCCTCCGCCAGCATTTAGAGGGCTCTGGCCACCTGTAGAGGGCCCTCTTCTAGCTCTCGGCATACGCTACATTATGCCACACTAATTATTTATCCCCCATTATCCCCCATTATCCCCCATTATCCCCCATTCTGACACATCTAGGGCAATTTATGTTTCGGTCGTGCAAGTCATCAGGTATAAGTGTAGCCACGACCCTATTGAGCTTTTGGTCAAATGACTATCCATACAAATACCAATGGTAAGGCTTACTAAAACCGGCAGCTGTTTCTTGCCAAAGGAGATGATACAGTATCTCTATAAATCATGTTATATAGCGAGGTACGCCGATAAAGTACGCCGATGTAATCAGGCCTCCATTCGGTGAACTGTTCCGGGTGAAGATGCTGAAGTACCAACCAATTGGTCATTGGTCGTTCAATCCAGTTCCAGTGGCGCCACCTGTGAACACACGTGAACCAGTGGCGCCACC
>JAXIVJ010007238.1:0-17500 GCA_036785665.1 Chirona hameri | reverse complement strand
CGTGGCGCATGCCGCATGAGGGGTGTTGAAAGGTGTTTTCTCGCAAGAACTCTGCAACGGCTGAGCCGATTGTGAGCAAATTTGGTGTGTGGTTAGGGACCCCTCAGCCGCCAATATTCCACAAGTCAGGGGTGGGGTGCCTCTGCACGTGCGCACGTGCTCACGCCTATTCTATATCTCAGGAGTAGCTGAGCCGATTGTGTTCAAATTTGGTGTGTGGTTAGGGACCTCTCAACTGCCAGTTTCCCACAAGTCAGGTCTCTGCACGTGCGCACGTGCACACCCCTATTCTATATCTCAGGAACGGTTGAGCCGATTGTGTTCAAATTTGGTGTGTGGTTAAGGACCCCTCCGCCGCCGCCTACCCACAAGTCATAGGTCATGGCCTCTGCACGTGCGCACGTGCGCATTTTTTTATATCTCAGGAACTACTTGCCCGATCGGGTTGAAATTTACCATACATTTATTTCGCGCTCGCTCGTTCATCGCCAACTACGGCGTCTTACTTGTAAATACGTACGTATATGCAGGATAAATGCAAAATACACTCTCGTAGGTTTCCATTCACTGCTAGCAGCATGCAATGGCGATAGCTTTTGCCCTAGGCAAGGGCTCCGCCACATGTTTGAAGTTGGGGGGGGGGGGGGGGGGACGTGGGTTCATGAGCTCAACGAGATATAGGGCTGAGTATATATAGGATATGGTGGGAACCGGGCTCTACGCCTGACCGGGCCCCTGAAACACACCTTTGCCAGCACCGGGTCCCTGCCTCAATCGGGCCTAACCAAAACCGGGCCCCTACCCGGAACGGGCCTGTGTCACTAGAACGGGCCCGTATCAAGAATTTGCAAGGATCGGGCCCTGTTGTGACCAGGCCTTCGTTTTGACCGGACCCCATATCACGTATTTGCTAGCACCGGGGCCCTGCCTCGATCGGGCCTGATCAAGACCGGGCCGCTACCAGGAACGGACCCGTATCACCAGAACGTGCCCGTATCAAGAATTTGCCAGGACCGGGGCCTGTTGTGACGGGGTCCTCGACCTGACCGGGCCCCATATCACGCCTTTGTCAGCACCGGGCCCCTGCCTCGATCGGGCCAAGACCGGGCCCCTACCAGAAACGGGCCAAGACCGGGCCCCTACCAGAAACGGGCCAGCATCAATAATATGTAAGGACCGAGCCCTCGTCCTGACCGGGTCCCGTATCACGTCTTTGCCAGCACCGGGTCCCTGCCTCGATCAGGCCTGACTAAGACCGGGCCCCAGTCATTTATTGGTCAGAATACGGGTCCTTTTGATGCGTACCCTTCATAAATTTCGGGGGGGGGGGGGGGTCAGCTGACCCTTATGACCCCCCCCCCCCCTTGCGTACACCTCTGCCAACTTGCCTCGGGATACTCCCGCTACTTGCTGTGTCAGTGGTACCTAGAGACAGGGGCGTCGCCACCACGGGGAGGGAAGGGGGTTGGGGTCGCCCCCCAGGATAGCTCCGACCGGAGTCCGCCCCCCCCCCCCTGATTCGCAGGATTTAACACTAGAACAATGGGACTGGCCCCAAAACCCATGGCTGCCCCCTCTCCCACACACGAAAACTTTGTGCGACGCCACTGCTTAGAGAGGTGACTTGTTGACTAAGTTAACCCGCGCACTGCAGGGGGGGGGGGGGGGATTTCCGCCCCCCCCCCCTTCAGGTTGTTCAAAAATAAGGAAAAACGGTGGCGCGCAGCGCCGCTGGTTTTGGCACACCTGTTAGGACATCAATTGCGCACACTTTGAAAAAAATACTTCCGGTCATCTCAGGTCAGGTCACCAGACCAGGTCAAGTGTCCCCACCTCCAAAAATGTTTGCAGTTGTGCCAAAGCCAGGGTTTTTCACCGATCAGTTTGAAACTTACATGATGTCATAAGGGTATAAGTACTTACAATTCGCTTATCTCGGAATTTTGATATCGGTGACCTAAGATCAGGTCAATTTCGTAACCTCCCCATAATAAGTCAATGGGGAAATATACAAATGCTTCCTATGTCAAGGATATGCAGGATATTAGTCCAATTACTTCTGGATCATGTTATTATATGATATTATTGATGATACAAGTGTAAGTTTTGTTCAGTGACCCCTATTGGGTCATTTGAGGTCATGCGAGGTCACCATCACTTTTTTGTCAATTACTCCCGACATAATGAAGATAGAGAAGTAAAACAGACATAAATGTGTTTGTCTCGTCGAGACACGTCTTCCAATATGCAACATGCCCTACTTAGGTCACCACTTGACCTTGACCTGAGGTCATTTTTTTAAGTTAATTTAACAAGGTCACCATGTATTTAATTCAAAGCGCTTTGACAAGATAACCACAATTGCGTAAACAGTGTTCCATTATCTTTATTAGGTAAAAAGTTAATAGCGAAAAACGATTTAGCAAAAAAATGCATTTTTTTCTTTTTTTACCTCTGGAGCCTCAAATGTCGACCTGATATCAAATTTTAGGACACCTTACCGATTGAAAATTTCACTGGCTGGCTGGCGTTTGCTTTTTTCCGTTTGTGTTTAACTAGCATAGTTTCTGAGATATATGGGAATGTCTGGAGCGATGTCCTAAAACAGAACAAAAACTGGAAAATGTGACCTTTGATGACCTCTGGTGACCTCAATTCTGACCTGACCTAAAACAGTGCTGAAATACTTTCGATAGAAAATGTATCATGCTATCAAATTCCGTTTTCCGCTTCTCGCTACGTAGCGTAGTTTTCGAGATCTTAGGGGGGGGGGCGGAAATCAACCCCCTGCAGTTCGTGTTGGGCGCGAAGCCCCTGCAGTGCGCGGGTTAAAGCGTACTTTTCGCTTTTTAAAAAGCAGAGCGACTTATACATGCGATTACTGCTAAGTTGGTTGCAGTGGCATGGCTGTTAATGAACCACAGTCCACACAGGCACGTAGCCATAATTTCGTCCAGGGGGGGGGGGGGGCGCCTCGAAAGGGCCCCTTCCCGAGCGCTGAAAGGGCCAAACAAAACGGATGAAAAGGCACGTTACAAGGATGGAGAATGCAGTATGGCAGGTATGGCATGGGCCACACCATCTGTTAGGAGCTGGGGTTAGTATACTGAGGGGTCTGCCATTTCAACTTTGGAACCAGGGACACCAGTTTTGAATCAGCAATACCAACTTCGATGTTTTTAGGCCCAAGCCCTGGAACCCTTAAAGGAATTGCGCCGCGGAGCTGCGCGAAAATTGTGAATCTTATGCCCTGGATATGCAATTTTTCCTCTATGACTCCTAATTTTTGTTTTGCGTTAGAGAGTGCGGTATAAAAGTGATAAAGCGAACTATTTTTCCCAATTATATGGAAAGGTAGCAACATATAAACAAAACATAAATACGCCGCGAAACGGTGCGAATTTATAATTTTGTTTGAACCCGTATACAATTGAATGTGTACTGCAATTGCGTCGCGGAGCGGCGCGATATTTTAATTGTATTCCCTGGATAATTGCATTCTTACTGTTGAAGTTGCTTAGACTGTGTTTAGGGTGTGTTCATTGTACTGTTTGAGGTGCTTGAAATTTGAGGGCAGTGTCATGTGCGCAAAGTTGGGGGGGACAAAAGACACTCTGTCCCCCTAAATTTGAAGTTGGGGGACATGCCCCCCTCCCCCACCGTCCCCCCCCCCCCCCCGGTGGCGGAGCCCATGGCCCTAGGTATGTAAATGTAGCCTGATTTAGTTGGCAAGTAGGCAATTCATGGAGTAAAATAGTAGGCCAGGGGCAACCGAGTTTAATATAGAACATGGTTGTTAATCAAATTAACGTGTGGAATTAATGCATTTTGTTAACATTATTTGTTTGCACCTTTATGGAAAGATACATTTTGCCGATATTGCTTTACCAGCTTCTGTCATATTTTTGGAAATCATAAGCAATCGATCGAAACGATTCACAGTTGTAATGCAAATACTCTCCCTGTTGACGTGATTCTGCAGCCATACATACATCCACAGATACTGCTTTTTCGTCAATGGCAAAACCGAGTTGTCAACGAAGACAATAAGTTTAGTTATATTTATGCACCAGAGGCCTCTTGCACCAAATTAACCAACTGGCGAAAACGAAAAGTATCCAGATTCTCTTGCACCAACTGGCTAAAAAATAACCACTCGGAAAATTTACCCGGAAATTCTACCCCAGCGCAGCCCGATTTTACCCACCTTTATCGCATCCTCTTGCACCAAACTAAGAAAGTAAATCAGGCGGAAGGTTTTATGTGTTAGGCACAGATGCTGCATACGGGTGAATTTTGCCGAAAAATAACTAGCAAAATGTTGGTTAATATATTGCTCACAATGTTGGTATAGAGTTGTCGGAATATCGGCTGTGTGCTTTTCGTGACAAACAACTTACATGGCTAATAGCCTAATAATCACCGCTATTTACATTTTGGACACTATAAACTTCGATAGAACTCCTATGAACCTTGATTTCAAACCGAAACTAAATGTGCTTCGAGTCTCTCTGACTTCGGTTTGATTACTCGCGACTATAAGTTGTTTGTTCCCCAGAGATAAGTTCCGTAATACAAAAACCTTGTCATTCAAATCAGCAAACTTTTCTGCTAGTGCTGCCATCTGTACTGGCCAGCCCGTGTTCAGAGGAGCAGAGAAACGCAAGTGAGCTATAGATGGCAGCAGCAGGCATGGTATCTGCGTGCTTGACGCACTTTGTGCCTCCCGTTATAAGCTGCATGGATATGTAGTTCGTACTATGGTTCGGGACCGGATTAAGACAATTCTCCAGCGTGTTTAACTGGTAAGATTTTTAGGAATCCTCAAACCGGTCGAAAATTGGTTTCTGTATGTCTCATTCGCAGCTCGCCCAGTCGAGGACTCATTGCAGTTGCTCAAGGGCCGGCTCTCGGTCGGTTGTGAGAGCGAAGTCAGAACTCAGACCAGCTGCAGGTATGAGGTGTAAGGGCGGGAAGAGATCCGTTCCGGTTGCGTCGCAGTACGTGACATGGTAACGTAACGCAATCTGTCCTCTGCATCACAATCCACTGGCGGATCCAGGGGCGGCAGGGGCAAAAGCCCCCCCCCCCATCCCACGCTCGACGGGGCCGGCAATATAAATTAGCCCCCCCCCGAATCCGCTGAAACTGGCGATGAAAAATGGGTACTGACTGCGAAAAATAACTTTTTTTGCGAAAACAAAAATATAAAACATTTCCTCGTTCGTGTTTCCTCCATTTTGTAGCATTTTGGTAGCAGGAGAGAAAGTGGCGCGTGCATATTTTGAAATGTCTAATACAAAATCCAGACCCATCATACTTAAGCAGCCATAAGTCAGCCAAAACTAAGGATATTGCTTTGAAATTCGGTTTGGGTATTGTTTATACTTCGTTCTCCAATATATATTCCGGTTTTTCAATATGTTTGGAAATTTTGATTTTTGTGGATTTTTTTAATCATATTTTTCCTTCATAAAATCATATGCAATATCAAATAATATTACAAAATCCGGAATATATACACTGGCGGATCCAGGGGGGAGGCGGAAGGGGCAAAAGCCCCCCCCCCCCCGCCCCATCCCACGTTCAACGGAGGCGGCAATCGAAATAAGCCCTCCCAAATCCGCTGAAACTGGCGATGAAAAATGGGTACTGACTGACTGCGAAAAATAACCTTTTGAGACAAAACAAAAACGTCATTTGTTTCCTCGTTCGTGTTTCCTCTATTTTGTAGCATTTTGGTACAAGGAGGGAAAGTGGCGCGTGCATATTTGGAAATGTCGAATACACAATCCAGACCCATGATACTTAAGTAGCCATAAGTCAGCAAAAATTAAAGATATTGCTTTGAAATGCGGTTTGGGTATTGTCTATACTTCGTTCTCCAATATACATATTCCGGTTTTTCAATATGTTTGGAAATTTTGACTTTGTGGATTTAATTCTCCATTTTTTTTTCTTCTTCATAAAATCACATAAAATATAAAATCATATGAAAAGGCCAGAATATATATATTCGAGAACCAAGTATGGACGATGCCCAAACCAAATGTCAAAGCAATATCTTGAGCGTTGACTGACTTATGGCTCCCTAAGCGGTGGCATACGCAGAAATTTACAAAGGACCAGGTCATTGCCTTGAGGGGCGCCACCCGATCGACAGGGCCGCCACCAATATTGGCGAAATTTTGCAGGGGTGGGGGCGCCTCTCCTTCTGCAGCGTGCGGAAGGAGAGTCACTGGCCGGAGTGGCGCCGTCACTCGCCAAAGAGGGGCAGTCACTAGTCGGAGGGGCGCCGTCACTCGCCGGAGAGGCGCCGTCACTAGCCGGAGGGGCGTGGTCACTGGCCGCAGGGGCGCCGTCACGGGCCGGAGAGGCGCCGTCTATGGCAGGGGACGCCCTCACTGGCCTGGGGCGCCGTCACTGGCCACAAGAGTGCCGTCACTGGCCACAAGAGTGCCGTCACTGGCCGGGAGAGCGTCCTCACTGGCCGGAGTGGCGCCGTCACTGGCCAGAGGATAGTCGTGACTGATCGGAGGGGCGCCAGCTTTGCATGGGCGCCTCGAGTACAAAGGACCAGGTCATGACCTGCATGACCTGATAGTTGATACTCGGTACGCCACTGTCCCTAAGTATGATGGGTCTTGACTTTGTATTCGACATTTCCAAATATGCGTAGCGCGTCTGGCGCTATTTTCGATCTGGAGCGATTCCTACAACCAACATAAGTTAAAGAACGTCGCGTTTTGGCGCCAAAGTTTATAGCGCTTAATAGCGTGCGTGGAGTGCATTTCCATAGTATTTGAGGAATTGTGACTGGGACTTGGGTATCGTTGTTTTCCTTTTCTCTGTAAACATGTAGCCAAATATAATTCACACTTTGTGAATGTGTAGGTAAAGTTAATATTTTTCATTGCCAAGGTTATTTTAAATTACTATAGCTTGGGATGGCTACTTTGGCCTCAGGTCATATCCAGACTCAAGTAATTTCAGGTACAAATTTTTAATCTGACACCCATTTTGCACCATGCTTAGGTACTTATCCCGGTGCATTTTATGGGTGCTATGAGTAGAGGTCTCACAATGTTTAGCATTTCCAACTAGTCAAGATCAGACTCAGCAGGAACTCAGCTGCAAAAAAAAATGTTTGAAAGCAACAGAAGAGGTAAAATTGAGTTTGTCTGTTTTTTACCAATGGCGGATCCAGAGGAGTGGGGGCATTAGGGGCAAATTCCTCCCCCACCCCCCCACATACACACAGGAGCATAATGGGCATTCACTACAAGGATGTCACCCGCCCCGTGTGTTCCTGCATTGGCTGTAAGAAGTGATAATTAGGAAGAAAAAAATCCACCCGTCAATGACTTTCGCTTTGAAAGCCCGACACCACCCCCGCCCCCCGCTCAACGATTTTTCGCGCTGACGACCCGACTCCACCCTCCCCCCCCCCCCCCCCCCCCACCAACACCGGTCAACACCTTTTCGGTGCTGAAGCGGAGCGAAATTTTAGCCGCCCCCCCTCCCCCTCCCCCATTCTCGGACCGTAGATCCGCCAGTGTCACAATCTGTCCGACTGCATACCGTGCAATCAATCACGCCAAATAGCCCAAATTACGCAAAATAGCCCAAATAGTACCCAACTATACGGCGCTTACGATCAGCTACCTCCTAAAGATGGCAATCACAAAAGTATAGGAGAGAAGAAGAAAAATATTTATTTTAATAACCCTTAGGCAATTATTGACATTGTCTTACGGAAGACATTTTGATGTTTACAAAATGCATCGAGATATTACTTCACGTTATTATTGTCTTGACGGACCAAGCATGCATTCATTTCGGATTCTCGGCATGTTCCTAGGACAAACGTTAATCTATAAAATGATCGACCGGCCTGTTCCTAAGACAAACGTTAATCTATAAAATGATCGACCGGCCTGTTCCTAGGACAAACGTTAACCCGCAAGTTACTGGGGTATATTTCATAACACGACTTACTGGGGGGGGGAGGGGGGGGGGCTATTTTTTGCCCCACCCCCTCTGATCTCCGGAACTACTGGGCCGAATGTAAAAATTCAAACGGCATTCGATAGCCCTGGGAAATTTATCGAGGGAAACATAATATTGTTGACCTCGGGGTCACCGATGACGTCACAGGTCAGGTCAAGTACAAAATGTTTGACCGTGTCAAAAGGTCTCTATGGATGGAATTGTCGCGCAAAATTGCGATATTAAACGCATAAACCGTTGATAAATCGGTATGATTCGTGTGTCTGACACTTCTAAGTACCTTTCTAAGCTGTTTATGACCTTGGGTCAGGTCAAGGTCATTCGAGGTCACGAGGTCAAACTGCAGATTACGGTAATTAGGCGTTGTAACACATGTTTATGGGTTTGTTTTTCGTCTAGAACGCGAAAAATGACCTTAGAACATTGTTTGTTCCATATAAATAGAAGTAAAAACAAAAATGGAAATGCGTTTTTTGTTTCATAGTAATCCTGTGAGAAGTGGTCGATTTTTGTCATTTAAAGGTCATAACTCGGTCATTTTTAAAGATATCAACTTTAAATTTGGTACACATATTCACCACATAAGTCTCGATCACATATATTCCGGTTTTTGGATAATTCTGATTTTTTCTTGAAAATTTTGTAAAAACAAAAAACAAATTCTTTGGATTTCTCAAAATTTTGAATTTTAAACAAACTCAAAAATCCGAGATAGCAGTTTGATAGCCCGGTCTATTGTTAGTAATTTGGTTTAAAATAATTTAGTTTATCTTAAATATCGTACCTTTGACAGCGTTTTCCGCAAACCATTATTTTGCAACAAAAACCGAAGAACGTGACGTCACTCTGACGTCATTTTCGGTTGACCTATCATAGCCTTATATTTTTAATTTTGCTAACATGTGTAGAATTGATGTGAGAGAAGTTACTGCAAGTTTGGTGACGATACGGGTGTTCGTATAGGAGTTATTGCAAAATAACGGGAGGGGGGGGGGCAAAAAATAGCCCCCCCAGTAACTCGCGGGTTAATCTATAAATTATCGATTGCTCCCTCGATGCTGCTCCATGGCTATCAGTCAGACCAACTTCGCACCGAAAATTAATAGTTGTATTTTGATGAAGAGCTGACAATGGAGCAGAGATGCTATTAGGTACCTTTCACTTCAATTTTCTAGATGATTAGGCTTACATACACACACATTTATCTCTTTATTTCAGGGAAGGTGACCTCGAGCTACCTCTGACATTTTTGCTACATTTGCACCCGAATGCACCTAGCTGCGCACCAGTATGCTTGGAAAGACCAGCGAACGATAACTGGCTGACCCTGCTGGCAGGATCTGATGCAACACACCACACGCCGAAACGCAGTAGACATTAGCATTTGTCAAGGACGCGTATGCACACAATGCTCTACTTCTCTTGTATGCAGTCACGATTGAGTTCACAATCCTAGCTCCGATCCACAGCGCAACGACTGCACAATTGTCACTGTTGAAATGTATTCGTTTAGGTGTCGGTTAGAACCCAGTTGCTATTCCTGAAAACTACAGAATGATCCATCCAATCCATCGACCATCGAAAACTTAGAAAACACACAGGTGCGTAGCCAGGATTTCGTCCAGGGGGGGGGGGGTGCGGCGCCCTCGAAAGGGCCCCCTTACCGAGCGCTGAAAGGGCCCGTTCCCAAGGGTTGAAAGGTCTAAACAAAACGGATGAAAAAGCACGTTACAAGGATGGAAAATGCAGTATGGACAGGTATGGCATGGGCCATGCCATCTTTTACGGACCAGGAGTTAGCAAACTGACATATCAACTTTGGAAACCAGCGGCATCAATTTGGAATTAGCTATACCAACTGGGAATATTTTTTTTAGCTCAAGACCTAGACCCTTAAAGGGACTATCCACCTTAACATTATATTTGAGTTGAGATAGCCATTGTTATGGCTAGGCCATTGAAATTAAGTATGGTAGCAGTTAAAACAACCACAATGATCTAATCAAAAAGATATTCGAGTTGATTTTGACATCTGCAAAAAATAATGCGCATGTGTATTTGAAAAACGCCTCTAAACCGACAGCGTTGTCTCTTTACCAACTGGTAATGATAGTCGACTTGTTTTAAAGGGAATAGGTCACCTTGAAAGTTTGTCTTCAAGTTCAACCATTAGGTGCATCTTGAGCTCAAAACTACGAATATGACTTTGGTTTGGACAACTGAATGGATATATGTGGAGAAAGAAGTAAGTTTCTCTTTCTATTTCACGAGAAATCGTACGATAGCAGCTGGCATTCTGGCTCCGTCCGCTCCGCCTGACGCCAAGTACAGTCTCTGACAAGGGGCTTCCGCGCCGTTAGGGCGGCTGAGCGGATATTAACGAGGCGTCGTGACCAGATACTACCTGCCAGAGAGTGTACCTGCCTCCGGCGGCGAGTCGGCGGCGACGAGCGGCGAGCGAGATGTCCGCATCGTGGCCCGGAACAGCGGATATGAAAACCGGGCCCACTAGTCCTGTGTCGAAATTACTTAACGTAGGGGAGGTAATTCTTTCACACAACCCATTTTGAGATCTGCTCTACAAATATGCTATCTCAGTCCAAAACTCCATGTTAAAGATGAACCTTTAAGGTCAGGCTTGGAATACTTTCGTCTTTCATTTCTTCCCCGGGTGGTTTGCAATCTAAAACAATCTAGACAGCGGGTAGTTCGCTTTTTCTGCGCAATAGATGTCGACAAAAAATTGGGGCCGTAGATTTGGCAGCACAAAGGATTTCTCTGTTATTTAACAACAAAAAAATATGACGTCACCAACCCAACTTTTCGCTCAAAACTAAAAGTTGAATATCTTCCAAGATAAGTATTTTGTTCGTATAAAGTTCACGAACATGTTCAGCTGAACTCGCCTGGACATGTAGACATACAATTAAGTGTAATTCGACAATTTTCACATAGGTGGGGACACTCCCTTTAAACATTTTGCGCCTGCGGAGCAGCGCTAAAATTTTGAGTCGTATGCCCTAGTCTTATGCCTTCTCATCAATGCGTCACAATGCTTATGGCGCGGATCTCTAAAAATGTTCTTGTGCAGTTAACCCTCGCCCGTACAGCGTCCAATCAGTGCCTGACCGTGCAGGGGGGGGGGGGGGGGTTACGACCCCCCTAGCGTTTCGCCCCCTAATTGGGCTAGCTAGAGCTTTGATTCAAAAACGACCGTGTTTGCTTGTCATGGGAGGAAGCCATTTCTACCCGATTAAAAGGTCCTAGGGTCATTAGGTGACCTCTGGAGGTCATGACAATGACCCAAAATTCAACCCAAATTATAAATGCGTATAAAATGAATTTAATCTAGCTAGAATCGCGAATGAGCATATAATTATGATAAATGGGGTGCCACATTTGAAATCAGCGTCACAAGAAGTCCTATAAACTGCTAAATTCCCAAAAAGTCCATGTCAGGTCATGTCAGGTCATTTGAGGACAGTGACCTGGGTTGACCTGTGGGGGAGCATGACCCCAGTTGAACATATAATTATGTAAAATGCTCCCATATTTGAAATCAGTGTCACAAAATGCCCTAGAAACTGCCAGAAGCCAAAAAAGTAATATGAGGTCATCGGAGGTCAGTGACCTCGGTTGACCTCTGAAAAGGTCAATCGAGGTCACAATCTCAGTGGAAACCACAACTGTCACCTGGAAACACCTGTGCATATGGCTCTTGAACAACAAACACTATGCAACTGCGCAAGATACAAGGATCAAATACTACGGGACGCCATTTGCGCCTGACATGACCTTGCAAAAACAGGTCAAAGGTCACGGGTCAAGTGACTTACAACTTAACAAATTGCAGAATATGTGTCAAATTGTTTACAAGTAGGATACTGAAAGTATCATTGCAATCGGTTGATATTTACGCGAGTTATTCTCGAAAAAACCGAGGGGGTTGGCATCCCCCTGCAAAGGCGAGGGTTAAAAGTACGTTAACAAATGTTAAAGTGAGCTATTTTGCCCAATTATATAGGAAAGTAGCAATATAACACATAAATGCGCCGAGAAACGGGCGTTTTTTTCTTCTAACCCCATATAATTAAATTTGTAGTTAAATTGCGCGGCGGAGCGGGCGACAAATTTTTTAGGTTGTATTCCTGGACAACTGCATTCTTACTGTTGAAAGGTCCAGGGTCCCTTCAGATTGTCTAGGGGCCCCTCCGACCTTTTCAACCCCTTCTTACCTGTTCAGGGGACTCATCTGGGATCCGCGAAAGACATGATGTGGAGTGGGTGTTATATATTAAATACAAAGAGGGCTTACTCTACAATACAAATTAAAACCGGAGCTTGCGGGTATATTGTAACACCCTTCGTTAGCGATTTAACCCGCGAGTTACTGGGGTATATTTCATAACACGACTTACTGGGGGGGGGAGGGGGGGGGGCTTTATTTTTGCCCCACCCCCTCTGATCTCCGGAACTACTGGGCCGAAATGTAAAAAATTTCAAACGGCATTCGATAGCCCTGGGAAATTTATCGAGGGAAACATAATATTGTTGACCTCGGGGTCACTGATGACGTCACAGGTCAGGTCAAGTACAAATGTTTGACCGTGTCAAAAGGTCTCGTATGGATGGAATTGTCGCGCAAAATTGCGATATTAAACGCAATAATCAGTCGATATATTGGTATGATTCGTGTGTCTGACACTTCAAGTACCATTCTAAGCTTTTTATGACCTTAAGTCAGGTCAAGGTCATCCGAGGTCACGAGGTCAAACTGACCGAACACGCACGAATTCACCCGAACACGTATCGATCACATATATTCCGGTTTTTTGGATAATTCTGATTTTGTTTTAAAATTTTGTAAAAACAAAAACAAATGTTTTTTGGATTTCTCAAAATTTTGGATTTCAAAACAATGCAAAAATCCGAGGTTACGGTTTCATAGCACGGTATATTGTCAGTAATTTTATTTAAAATAATTTTAATTTATCTCAAACATTGTACCTTCGACAGCGTTTTCCGCAAACCATTATTTTTCAACAAAAACCGAAGAACATGACGTCACTCTGACGTCATTCCCGATTGACCCTATCATAACCTCATCTTTTTCCTTTACGCCATATGTGTAGAATTGATTGTGAAAGAAGGGAATGCAAGTTTTGGTGATGATACTGGTGTTGGTTTAGGAGTTATTGCAAAATAACGGGAGGGGGGGGGGGGGCAAAAATAGCCCCCCCAGTAAGTCGCGGGTTAAAGAGGCATTCGGTAACATGTCATTGCTCATCTTAAAAACGAGCAATGACCTGTTACTGAATGCCTCTTAATCGCTGGACGAAGGGTGTTAACAATATACCCAAAAGCTCCGCATTTTAATATTTTTATTGTGGAGTAAGTCCTCTTTGTATTTAATTTTCATCTGGGATCTCTACGTGCTTCGGGGTCCTTTCGGCCTGACCAGGAACTCCTCTCACCTTCCAAGAAGCCCCTCTTGTGTGTAAAGGGGGCCCATTCGGCCTGCTCAGAGGTCCTTCCGACCTGGCCAGGGACTGAACTGGCTGCTTTTCTCGCCCTGCCAACATGCTCAGGGGCCCCTCCGACCTGCCCAGGGGCCCCTCCAGTTCTGGGCTAGGAACTCATCCAGCATGATCAAGAGCGGCCCAGTGACCCCTTTCGGTCTAGCCAGGGGTCCTCTGACTTGCCCAGGAGTCCCTCCGATCTTGCCAGCGACTCTTCTGGTCGGACTGGGCTGGCTGGTTTGTCATCAAGCCAAACATGCTCAGGGGGGCCCTCCTACCTGCCCTGGAGCCCCTCCGTGCTGGCTAGGGCCAATTCAGCATGTTTCGGGGCCCTTATTAACCCGCCCATGGGCCCCTTTCAGTCTGGTCAGGGGCCCCTCCGATCTGTACAGGGGCATTTTTTAACTTCCCAGAGGCCCTCTGGTATGTCCAGGGGCCCTCCAGCCTTCTAAGGAGTCCTTCCGACCTGGCAATGGACTCGCGCTGGCTGCTTTGTTTGCCTTGCGACATGCTTCGAGGGGCCTCCAACCTGCCCTGGGATCCCTCCGTGCTGACTAGGGGCCCATTCGGCATGTTCAGGGGGCCGTCTTGACCCGCCTAGGGGGCCCTTTTCGGTCTGGGCCCCCTCTGACCTGCGCAGGGGTCCCTTGAACTTCCCAGGTGCCCTCTGGGGTCTGTCCAAGGGCCCCTCTAATCTGTTCAGGGGCCCTTACGACCTGGACAAGGGACTGTGCTGGCTGCTTTGTCGCCCTGCCGACATGCTCAGGGGCCTCTCGACCTGCCAGGAGCCCCTCTGTGCTGGCTAGGGGGCCCATTCGATGTGTTTAGGGGGGCTTCGAACTCACTCAGGGGCCCTTTTGGTCAAGCTAGTCTGACATACACAGGGCTCTTTGGAACGCGTCCAATGGGCCCCTCTGGTCTTTCAGAGAGGGTCCTGGTGGCCATGCAGAGCCTCTGAAGTGCTCTAAACTCTCTAAAGACTACGCTTCGAATGGTAAAGAGCCCATGATACCACGCTTCGCGCGGTCTCGCCGGCCCCTTTTCCGGCGCGCTGCGCGCGCCGAAAAGGGCTCTCCGCCGCCGAAAAGGGCCCTTCTGGCCTCCAAGGGGGTGCGGCCGCACCCGCCATTCCCCCCGCCCTTGGCTACGTGCCTGAAAACACATGATGTTGCTTCTCAAAGTATGCTACTACCGTAATAACTTATGAATGTGGAGTTAAATAATGTATAATTGTATATATAATCCAACAAATCAGCATTTCCATAGCATTCCATCTCCGGTTTTCCTCTTGCATGTGTTTGTTCGTTGTTTTGTTCTGCATTCCTGTCATTCTCGTTTTAAACCACTAAACAGCCAAGTCCTAGTACCCCATGTCGATGAACTTCCCTAAACCCTGGTATGTTCGGCCAGGCACGGAAACATCCTACAAGCAACATGTCTACTGTACCCGCCCTGATCTTGCTTACTCTGTACTCCCAAGAGGCTCTCTCCTGCGCTATCTGCAAACCTCAACCTTGGGTTGTTGTAGCTGAAAACTACCTTTTTGTGTGAATACATGTATTAAATGTTGAAAATATGGTATATGTAAGGTGCATCGCGCAGATTAGGCACTGAACAGAAAGAAACCACTTATCCAGCATATATTTCGTCGTAAAAGGCTCTGGCGCAGCCGCATGATACATGTAAAGCCTCAGCTATGCATGCATATGCATGACCTACATGATGCCCTGGTCATCGTAACATCTTTCTCTGCGCCCTCTTCCACTTTCCAGAGGCTCTGTGACTCAGAAGAATGCAGAGGGAGAGGCTCCGTGCCCACATTCCTGTCAGCCTACTTCCGTATATACCACGCTCACTCGCTCCCACAGTAGGGCTACTGCGCCGGACCCACGCGCCGCCACTGCGCCGCCTCGGTCCTGTCGTGACGTCACCGCTGACGTCATAACGGGCCGTTGTGGCCACCCATCGCGGCGGATCGGACTGCAGTGCGCACCGCGCCGTACCGGTCACAGTGGGCCGCCGCGTGACCTACATCCCACAGGGTGGTGGTCCGACACGCTCCCGCCCAGCAGCCGGCGGCGGCGAGGCTGTGGCAGAGGCCTCTCAGGCTGTGTCAGAGGCTGTATGAATGCCTTTCAGAGGTTGTGCTGAGGAGTGGTGGGACGCTCGTTCGCATTGGGTTCTTCTGGTTGGGTTATGTTGTTTTTCTAGTTGGGTTATTATTTGTATCGGGTTGGGTTATCATGTTTTTGTGAAGTATAGTGAGCACGTTGGCCGGTGACGTCATGAGAATAGAGGGTGATGAGCTAGCAGCCCTGGTTTATTTTAGGTTTACTCAGTTTATTTATTTTTGGTTCGCTTAATCATTTGGTCGCTTAGACGTTTCGCTCAGTCGCTTCGTTTTTCAATTTATCGCTTAGTTTTTAAGAGACACGCTAGGTCAAGAAATACAAAATTAAAGAAGCAAGCAAGAGTGAAGAAGTGTGAAATGTGACTTCTTCAGAAAATACAAAAAATATAACTAAAAGCATGTTTGGCACTTCTACACAGCGGGCGTAAAAAAAATGCACCTAGCACAAAAACCAACAGAGCACACGACCCACCATTCCCCCCCCCCCCCCCCGGACCCTGTGGAGCGGGACAGGCCGGCGCACCGCGCTGGCAAAACTCGGTCAGGCCGGGTTCAAAGACCTGCACCGGACCGTGACCCGACGATCCGGGCGACGCCTCCGGTCCGCCGCCGCCGCCCGCCGCCGCCCGCCGCCGCCGCCCGCCGCCGCCCGCCGCCGCCGCCGCCGCCGCCGCCCGCCGCCGCCCGCCGCCGCTGCCCCGCCGCCCGCCCGCCGCCCGCCGCCGCCGCCGCCGCTGCCGAAGCCAGAGACTGCGACGGTATGAGACGATAGCACCAGAGACTTCGACGCGGCAGCAGTTGCTAACTCAGTGCTGAAGGGACTGAGACTGCACGGGAGCACATAACAACAACACGAGGTTGGTGGCTGATTTCGATATCGAGGGATTCTGTGGGGACATTGTGTCTGGGCTATAGGTGGGCTTATCTATGGGCTTAGGCTTATGGGTTATAGATGTCCATGCACTTTATTGAATGACGCGTTGGTATAATTGATATGCAATGGAAATTACTCCTCGGACAGTGTTGGATGAACCACAAAACTTCTTGATTCATAAATATGAGTGTCATCTTTTTTCAATCACTTTGTATTTTAAATATTGTTGATTGGTAATGAAACTTATAGATAGATCAGCCAGCTTGGTTGCATTGCCACTTCAAATGCATGTTGTTTAATTTATCAAAAAAGAATAATATTAACGATAGGAAGGAAAAATATAAGCAAATCTCTTCGATGAGCGATGAGGCCGAACACAAGTTAATAAGTGAAAAAGTTGCATTGCTGATACATCTGATTGTGTTTGATGAATCACAAGACAATTTGTTTTAAGCCACGCGATTAGTCCACATGCAAATAGTTATCCATCAGTATATTTTTCCCGCCACATTTGATCGTTGACGAAGATCGAGACCAAATCCTTTGAAATGAACGCTATCCTTAACGCAATCCATGACGGCTGCATCATCAGATGTGCGCGGCACGACATTAACAATCACTCAGTTATTGCACATCATATTTCTGATATTTATGTGCGAAGTACTACTTAATTCAACGCCGGCACAAAAATTAGCATGCCGTTCGCTTTTCAACAAGCCTATTATAACACAACCACCAACATACCCATTGCCAAGAAGTCTCTACAGGCTATGCCAGTGCTGCCACGCGCCTGCCGCCAACCAGTGCCTCGTGAGCGGGCTGTCGGAGGGGTGGACGACCCGAGTGGCTGGCCGGTTACTGACCATGGCACGTGCAGCGTCCGATCTCTAGCGCAGCACTGATACAGGTCACAGTAGGGGGGGGGGGGGTGATGGAGGTATTTCCCTCAGCTGGTATCACTAACTC
>JAXIVJ010007237.1:0-61842 GCA_036785665.1 Chirona hameri | reverse complement strand
CATGGCTCTTGGTTGTTACCACCTCTTGTCTCGTCAGGTATTGAGGTGATTCACAACAGAGTTATGTCTCTTGGTTGTTACCACCTCATGTCTCGTCATGTATTGAGGTGATTCACAACAGAGTTATGTCTCTTGGTTGTTACCACCTCTTGTCTCGTCAGGTATTGAGGTGATTCACAACAGAGTTATGGCTGTTGGTTGTTACCACCTCTTGTCTCGTCATGTATTGAGGTGATTCACAACAGAGTCATTGCTCTTGGTTGTTACCACCTCTTGCCTCGTCAGGTATTGAGGTGATTCACAACAGAGTCATTGCTCTTGGTTGTTACCACCTCTTGCCTCGTCAGGTATTGAGGTGATTCACAACAGAGTTATGTCTCTTGGTTGTTACCACCTCTTGTCTCGTCAGGTATTGAGGTGATTCACAGCTGAGTTATGTCTCTTGGTTGTTACCACCTCTTGTCTCGTCAGGTATTGAGGTGATTCACAGCAGAGTTATGGCTGTCGTTGTTACCACCTCTTGCCTCGTCAGGTATTGAGGTGATTCACAACAGAATTATGACTGTTGGTTGTAACCACCTCTTTTCTCGTCAGGTATTGAGATGATTCACAACAAAGTTATGTCTCTTGGTTGTTACCACCTCTTGCCTCGTCAGGTATTGAGGTGATTCACAACAGAGTTATGTCTCTTGGTTGTAACCACCTCTTGTCTCGTCAGGTATTGAGGTGATTCACAACAGAGTTATGTCTCTTGGTTGTAACCACCTCTTGTCTCGTCATGTATTGAGGTGATTCACAACAGAGTTATGTCTCTTGGTTGTAACCACCTCTTGTCTCGTCAGGTATTGAGGTGATTCACAACAGAGTTATGTCTCTTGGTTGTAACCACCTCTTGTCTCGTCATGTATTGAGGTGATTCACAACAGAGTTATGTCTCTTGGTTGTAACCACCTCTTGTCTCGTCAGGTATTGAGGTGATTCACAACAGAGTCATTGCTCTTGGTTGTTACCACCTCTTGCCTCGTCAGGTATTGAGGTGATTCACAACAGAGTTATGTCTCTTGGTTGTTACCACCTCTTGTCTCGTCAGGTATTGAGGTGATTCACAACAGAGTTATGGCTGTTGGTTGTTACTACCTCTTGTCTCGTCAGGTATTGAGGTGATTCACAACAGAGTTATGTCTGTTGGTTGTAACCACCTCTTGTCTCGTCAGGTATTGAGGTGATTCACAAGAGTTATGTCTCTTGGTTGTTACCACCTCTTGTCTCGTCATGTATTGAGGTGATTCACAACAGTCATGGCTCTTGGCTGTTACCACCTCCTGTCTCGTCATGTATTGAGGTGATTCACAACAGAGTTATATCTCTTGGTTGTTACCACCTCTTGTCTCGTCAGGTATTGAGGTGATTCACAACAGAGTTATGTCTCTTGGTTGTTACCACCTCTTGTCTCGTCATGTATTGAGGTGATTCACAACAGTCATGGCTCTTGGCTGTTACCACCTCCTGTCTCGTCATGTATTGAGGTGATTCACAACAGAGCTATGTCTCTTGGTTGTTACCACCTCTTGTCTCGTCAGGTATTGAGGTGATTCACAACAGAGTTATGTCTCTTGGTTGTTTCCACCTCTTGTCTCGTCATGTATTCAGGTGATTCACAACAGTCATGGCTCTTGGCTGTTACCACCTCCTGTCTCGTCATGTATTGAGGTGATTCACAACAGAGTTATGGCTGTCGTTGTTACCACCTCTTGTCTCGTCAGGTATTGAGGTGATTCACAACAGAGTTATGGCTGTCGTTGTTACCAAGGTATTGAGGTGATTCACAACAGAGTTATGGCTGTCGTTGTTACCACCTCTTGTCTCGTCAGGTATTGAGGTGATTCACAACAGAGTTATGTCTCTTGGTTGTTACCACCTCTTGTCTCGTCATGTATTGAGGTGATTCACAGCAGAGTTATGACTGTCGTTGTTACCACCTCTTGTCTCGTCATGTATTGAGGTGATTCACAACAGAGTTATGTCTCTTGGTTGTAACCACCTCTTGTCTCGTCATGTATTGAGGTGATTCACAGCAGAGTTATGACTGTCGTTGTTACCACCTCTTGTCTCGTCATGTATTGAGGTGATTCACAACAGAGTTATGGCTCTTGGTTGTAACCACCTCTTGTCACGTCATGTATTGAGGTGATTCACAACAGAGTTATGGCTGTCGTTGTTACCACCTCTTGTCTCGTCAGGTATTGAGGTGATTCACAACAGAGTTATGGCTGTCGTTGTTACCACCTCTTGTCTCGTCAGGTATTGAGGTGATTCACAACCGAGTTATGTCTCTTGGTTGTTACCACCTCTTGTCTCGTCATGTATTGAGGTGATTCACAGCAGAGTTATGACTGTCGTTGTTACCACCTCTTGTCTCGTCATGTATTGAGGTGATTCACAACAGAGTTATGGCTCTTGGTTGTAACCACCTCTTGTCACGTCAGGTATTGAGGTGATTCACAACAGTCATGGCTCTTGGCTGTTACCACCTCCTGTCTCGTCATGTATTGAGGTGATTCACAACAGAGTTATGGATCTTGGTTGTAACCACCTCTTGTCACGTCATGTATTGAGGTGATTCACAACAGAGTTATGGCTGTCGTTGTTACCACCTCTTGTCTCGTCAGGTATTGAGGTGATTCACAACCGAGTTATGTCTCTTGGTTGTTACCACCTCTTGTCTCGTCATGTATTGAGGTGATTCACAGCAGAGTTATGACTGTCGTTGTTACCACCTCTTGTCTCGTCATGTATTGAGGTGATTCACAACAGAGTTATGGCTCTTGGTTGTAACCACCTCTTGTCTCGTCATGTATTGAGGTGATTCACAACAGAGTTGTCTCTTGGTTGTTACCACCTCTTGTCTCGTCATGTATTGAGGTGATTCACAACAGAGTTATGTCTCTTGGTTGTTACCACCTCTTGTCTCGTCATGTATTGAGGTGATTCACAACAGAGTTATGTCTCTTGGTTGTTACCACCTCTTGTCTCGTCATGTATTGAGGTGATTCACAACAGAGTTATGGCTCTTGGTTGTAACCACCTCTTGTCACGTCAGGTATTGAGGTGATTCACAACAGAGTTATGGCTCTTGGTTGTAACCACCTCTTGTCACGTCAGGTATTGAGGTGATTCACAACAGAGTTATGGCTGTCGTTGTTACCACCTCTTGTCTCGTCATGTATTGAGGTGATTCACAACAGAGTTATGGCTCTTGGTTGTAACCACCTCTTGTCTCGTCATGTATTGAGGTGATTCACAACAGAGTTATGGCTCTTGGTTGTAACCACCTCTTGTCTCGTCATGTATTGAGGTGATTCACAACAGAGTTATGTCTCTTGGTTGTTACCACCCCTTGTCACGTCAGGATGCATGCAAGCGGTCGTTTTGTAAGTGATCGAGACAGACTGCGTTCAGACCGTGGTAGTCGGTCAGACGGGGATTTTGAAGGCGTGGGCATCAAACACTGGCGAATTCAAAAGGACCAAAACGCTGTTTTTTTCTAGGGCAACTTCAAAGACTCCGGAAAAATTGCATAAACTCATCAAATTTCGTTCTCTGGGTCGTGCGTAATGTGCATTCTTATAAAATTAAACCCACATCGCATAAATAGTGTAGCAATCAATTGATTGTTGTAATCAAATGATTGTTATAATCAAATGATTGTTGCAATCAAATGATTATTGTAACCACATGATTGTTGTAATCAAATGATTATTGTCAAATAATTGTTGATTGTTGTCAAATCATTGTTGATTGCTGTCAAATCATTGTTGATTGTTGTCAAATTATTGTTGATTGTATTGAAGCAACCAAATCGTTAATTATACTTCATAAACAGAACGGAATGCAGTTTTTGGCGGTACGTGCGAGGAACTGAGCCCTGCTGACGTCATGATTAGACATCTCACAGAGACCAAAGAGAATAGCGCCCCCCCCCCCCCCCCGCTATCCCATCCTTCCCCTCACCAGCCACGTGAGATATCCCGCAGCAAGCCAAACGAGCGCACCGGATTCCGGTAAAAGAATTCCACGGCTTTCCTCGCGTCCATTGTGATGTATTGTAATAGAATTTGGGAAATGCAGCAATGGCGTATCCAGGCACACGCAGTGGGGGGCGTCATTACCCAAGTCCGCTAGTCTTCTCAGAGACGAAGAACTGACTGCAATCTACTCCTCCCTATTTACTCTTTCACGCAGAGATATACATAATATGAACTTGGTGAATCGCCCCCACTTTTGACAACCCTGACACCGCCCCTGTGCGTCCGCCGTCTCGGGGGGATCCCCAGTGAAGCCGACCTCATACCCGACGGTATTACCCGGCTTCTCGTGTCCAGACGCCTAAGCCAGGTGAAATATTATTAAGTTTGCGGCTTAGCTGTCGGAGAGGGAGCGTAGAGACGTCTAGGCCAACGGAGCCGGGGAGAAGAGACGACCGGGATTTCAGAGAGCTCCGATCTCGACGCACGGGGAGGTGGTGGCAAGTCCGGAGGAGTTTGTTGTGGAGATGAGTTCAGAGATGACGAGAGAGATGTGTGGAACGATGAGAATCACAATCGCCGGGAGATCGGGGAATGAATGCCAACTGTGAAATTGTGAATGCGGGAAGAGGGAGCGAAGCGTGGCGTTTTTGCGTAGCGATGCGCGTGCCGTCACCACGCGCATTCTGTTTGCTGGTGTTATTTGTGATGGTGTTGGTGATGATGGTGTTATCTCTGGTGTGATGTTTTATAATGAGGACGCGAGATACACCACCGTAAATGGTGCCGCGATTAGTCAGACAACACACAAGGACGTCAAAAGCGGAGGGGAGTGGGGGGGGGGGGGGGGGTAGGGTCGCATCGCATTCTAACATCAGTTCTAACATCGCATTCTAACATCAGTCAGGCCTTTGGGCGCTGCGTCGCCGCATGGAAATAAATTGAGAATCATAATTAGAATGCCCTACGCCCCTTTACGCCTTACGGCAGTGGCGCATCCGTCCACATAGTCGCTAAATAAACTGATCTCAGTCTGGTAGTCATTCAACTAGCAGCACACGACACGTTTCCAGATTTTTTACTAGACTGAAAGCAATGAGATAAGGTGGTAGTTAGAGCTCTTCATGGAATGGGAATCCCCATGGAACCCATGGAACAGGATGGAAATGGGTGGGAATGGGGCCATTTTTGGAAATGTAATGGGTTGGAACGGGTTTGGGACAGACCATATCATTTGTTAGCACCACAAAGGGTCAAATATGTTGAAATGGGTGGGAATGGGAGCCCCATCAATTATGAATTCGGATTTGGATTTGGATTGGAACAGGTTTGGGTCTGGCTGAATGGGCTGGAACGGGATGGGGGCTGAAAATGTGTCCCATGAAGGGCTCTAGTGGTAGTTACTCGCCCGGTTGCGGCCACCATGCAGATTGCAGAGCGACAACACACAATGTTTTCCAACTTAACGGCAGTAATCCGCTGACACCTGAGGCATTGGTCCCATGAAATGAGATGCGGCCAGCTGAATTCAACCAAACCATCGCCCCGCAGCACAGCCAAAATAGGTCCAAACCAACAGTGACCAGACCTCGAGCCTCTCATTCGACCAACTAGCTCTGTGCCAGCTCATGCACTGTGACGGTGTAGGTGGAAGGTGAGAAGGAACCTGCAATAGGTATACTCTAGGTGTGTATGTACGAATTGCTAGTGGGCAGGTGCGGATCCAGCGGGGGGGGGGGGAGGCAAAGGGGCCATGCCCCCCTCCCCAAAAAGGTCCTGAAACTATGATTCCCCCCCAAAAAAACGGTCGGACGTACAGTTGTAAAAATTGTCTTTGCAGCAGTCAAAATCCAGCTATCTACAGTGAAAAACTTGAAAATTTCGCGCCGCTTCGCGCCATGACACAAAATACGCAATTGCTTATACAAATTTGGAAAATGGGAAAATGAATTAATTAAAGGGAATGTTTCACCTTGCTGGAAGTTGTCAAATATACGCTGGTAGTAGTCGAACATATGAAGGAAGTGCTGCTGAAAACGATGATGATATTTTTATCTCGATAAGTCACTTAACTTTATACAAAGTAAGTTTTTTTTTAATTTGGGATGATGACGTCATTATTGAGCTATAGACCGCCGCTGATTGGCTGAGAAAGTGGCATTGGCTAAAAAAAGAGGCTGTCAGCCAATCAGCGGTGGCACTAGCCTAGACCCCATTTTGCAAACTATAAATTGAATTGCTTAAAAACGGCTAAGTTTTTGGGAAAATGACCTTAGTATTTTCAACATTTCAATAACGGCCAAAGATAAATAATGGTTATCTCAGTTCAAAACCAATACAAAGTTGAAACATTCCCTTTAAGTGTCTTGCAGAGGCTCTCCTTGGCGGTACCTAATTGCTAGCCCCAGGGCCCACTCCCTTAATAAAATATTAACTTTAAAGCGGGCTACATGTTCAGCTAGTCTGCCGAGTTCCGAAAAAGGCTATGCGAACGCAAAGACGCGGACATCCGCACCCGGAAGCTGCTCCAGCGGTGCCCAACTTGCTGGACCGAAGAGCTAATAGTGGGACCAGGCCAGGACCATCTCCCCAAGCCATCTCGCCCCAGGCTCCTCCAGATCCGCAGGGACCATTTATGTGCGGAAAAGTCGTTCTGCCTCTTGCTGCTTTCAAACCATTTGTACTGTTACCAGTTGTTTGTTACAGTTCGGTACATATGTATACAGTTATATTATCATATGTACTATTGAGCGCTGACTGCCACCGGTCATCGTGGTTTACTATCCGAAGAATATGTATATGAAAAACCACCTTAATTTCAATATTTTTCAACATACCGAGATGTGCAACCAGGAATAGGGGTTACCTGGGGCTTGACTTCACTCACGGTCTGATTCCAATATTAAAATTTCGTTTTCCACGACCTAAAATTATAATTTTCACGCCACTTCGCGGTGTCACATCGGTGGCCATCGTCATAACGAAGCCATCGCCATCGTCTTCGGTTCGTTGTAACGGTGAATTGAATGAATAGCATGTTTAGCTTCTTATTCTCTACAAGGTCCACCGCCTATGTTTTTGGATTTTATCAGGCAAGCCCGTAAAAATGTCGCGCCGCTTCGCGGCGCAAAATAACAAGTACAATTAAAATCCACATTAAAAATGTTGCAAATGCTTAAATATAAGCATACAAAATGAGGTACATCTTTATCGTCATTTCAGCCGACCCCTTCCCCCCCCACACACACACACACACTCAAACATTATCGGCGACGCCCCTGTACAGTTGACTAGCCATTAAATAACGAAATTGTCCACTATAGTTTTGTTTTGTGATAGTTTTGCTCAGTGTAAGGCAATGTAGAACAATAAAAACAGCAAGCTGACATCTTTCCTGTTTCGATATCCCAAAAGGTCGAAAAGCTTAAAAAACGACACCAAAATATCAAAATAAAGAAATCATTAAATCGTGTGGTTGCAAAATAAAGTGGTCCAAATCCGGGAAGAAATTCAAAATTGGGGGTAGGTAAGGTCTGCTAAAAACGGTTTGCTTCCCCCTCCCCCCCAAAAAAAACGGCCGGCTGGATCCGCTCTTGCTAGTGGGTTGGAGTGATAATCCAATTGTAGCGTGGTGTCAATTGGTTTTTACTAGCCAAATACTCACTGTAAGGATCTTTACATGTAAGGATACCATACAGCAGGGTGACATCAGCAGGGTGACATCAGCAGGGTGACATCAGCATGGTAGCATCAGCAGGGTGACATCAGCAGGGTGACATCAGCAGGGTGACATCAGCAGGGTGACATCAGCAGGGTGACATCAGCAGGGTGACATCAGCAGGGTGACATCAGCAGGGTGACATCAGCAGGGTGACATCATCAGGGTGACATCAGCAGGGTGACATCAGCAGTGCGACATCAGCAGGGTGACATCAGCAGGGTGACATCAGCAGGGTGACATCAACAGGGTGACATCAGCAGGGTGACATCAGCAGGGTGACATCAGCAGGGTGACATCATCAGGGTGACATCAGCAGGGTGACATCAGCAGGGTAGCATCAACAGGGTGACATCAGCAGGGTAGCATCATCAGGGTGACATCAGCAGGGTGACATCAGCAGGGTGATATCAACAGGGTGACATCATCAGGGTAGCATCAGCAGGGTGACATCAGCAGGGTGACATCAGCAGGGTGACATCAGCAGGGTGACATCAGCAGGGTGACATCAGCAGGGTGACATCATCAGGGTAGCATCAGCAGGGTGACATCAGCAGGGTGACATCAGCAGGGTGACATCAGCAGGGTGACATCAGCAGGGTGACATCAGCAGGGTGACATCAGCAGGGTGACATCAGCAGGGTGACATCAGTAGGGTAGCATCAGCAGGGTGACATCAGGAGGGTGAAATCAGCAGGGTGACATCAGCAGGGTATCATCATCAGGGTGACATCAGCAGGGTTACATCATCAGGGTGACATCAGCAGGGTGACATGAACAGGGTGACATCAGCAGGGTGACATAATCAGGGTGACATCAGCAGGGTGACATAAGCAGGGTGACATCAGGGTGACATCAGCAGAGTGACATCAGCAGGGTGACATCAGCAGGGTAGCATCATCAGGGTGACATCAGCAGGGTGACATCAGCAGGGTGACATCAGCAGGGTGGCATCAGCAGGGTGACATCAGCAGGGTGACATCAGAAGGGTGACATAAGCAGGGTAGCATCAGCAGGGTGACATCAGCAGGGTGACATCAGCAGGGTGACATCAGCTACCATACAGCAGGGTGACATCAGCAGGGTGACATCAGCTACCATACAGCAGGGTGACATCAGCAGGGTGACATCGGCAGGGTGACATCAGCAGGGTGACATCAGCAGGGTGACATCAGCAGGGTGACATCAGGAAGGTGACATCATCAGGGTGACATCATCAGGGTGACATCAGCAGGGTGACATCAGCAGGGTGACACCAGCAGGGTGACATCAGCAGGGTGACATCAGCAGGGTAGCATCAACAGGGTGACATCAGCAGGGTGACATCAGCAGGGTGACATCAGCAGGGTGACATCATCAGGGTGACATCAGCAGGGTGACATCATCAGGGTATCATCATCAGGGTAGCATCACCAGGGTGACATCAGCAGGGTAGCATCATCAGGGCAGCATCATCAGGGTAGCATCATCAGGGTAGCATCATCAGGGTGGCATCATCAGGGTAGCATCATCAGGGTGACATCAGCAGGATACAGCAGGGTAGCATCATCAGGGTAGCATCGTCGTGGCCGAGCGGTCTAAGACGCTGGTTTAAGCCACTCCGGAAGCGTAGGTTCGAGTCCCACCGCCAGAGGTGCGCAAAACGTCGAAACTGTCACCGAAAAAAACAAACCACTAATTCTGCCACATTCCCTAACTCGATGTAATATCAGTTCCCAGAATGTGGCAGACTATTCAATCACTTCAGGGGCATGGAACTACAGCATGTTCGCCTATTATGCTTAACATCATAATGTAAATTGTGCCTTGCTCTATTGCAATTTCCTCCTTTTTTAAATAGGAAGATCATTCATTCTATAGTGAGAGCTAACGCAGCAAAAAATTGCACCTAAGTGAAGCAGGTTTAGCCTAAGCTTGTCACCTATAGGCTGGCTGGCGAATTGGAGCATTGGCGAATTTGTGCACCTCTGCCCACCGCTGCCATAGGTTTCGAAGTGTGAAGGGGGATAGAACGGGGATGCTGAGACTCTACTGTGAACGGGATATAGACCGCTTGGGACCCTAATTTTCGGCAATAACTTTTGAATGCATCAACCGGCATGAACGAATGTATCGCAATGGACGTTTCAGGTCGTGCGCTAATTTGTATTAGTAAAGTTGGTACGAAAACACAAAATTTAGGGCACCTTCCATTCACTCGTAGTGTTAAAGATTATGCGAGCTCGGATAGAGGCTAACCTGGTCGCTCTGTAGTCCCGCCATCGACTCCGCCCACCACTCGCCGAGTGGTGGGCGGAGTCAAGGGCACTCGCAACCGACAGGCCACGGGTCGGAAAGCGCCGGTTCAAGGTCAGCCAGAGCAGAGCTAAGCTCTGACGTCAGAGCATAGCTCCACCCTTTCACGATAGCCTCTACCTGCCGATTGAATTCCCTGCGCGAGTTTTAACATTACGAGTGAATGGCAAGTGCCCTAAACTTTCGTTTGACATTAACTGACCTAAATAATACAAATTGGCGCAGGGTCTGACATACCCATTGCGAGAAATTCGTTATGCCAGTTGTATCCTTCAAAAGTTATCGCCGAAAGTAGGGTCCAAAGCGGTCTGCCGTTCACGGTAACGAGGATTCAGACAAACAACGAGCAACCGAAACTGCAGATTTGTCAGATCTGGAGCAGGGAAATGGTTGTCAATACAGTATACTGTGGGATAAAATATCCACTTTGAGGCATCACCACGAGCTGATACTCAAAACTCATGTCGTATACTTATGCGGTTGTCAGATGCATGTGCCTCTCGTTAATCTTATTTCAAACTTAGAAAGCGGACGGTGTTGTTCGCCGTGCGAGAGTACAGAGAGTGTGATCGAGTGATACAGAGAGTGTGATCGAGTGATACAGAGAGTGTGATCCAGTGATACAGAGAGTGTGATCGAGTGATACAGAGAGTGTGATCAAGTGATACAGAGAGTGTGATCGAGTGATACAGAGAGTGTGATCGAGTGATACAAAGAGTGTGATCCAGTGATACAGAGAGTGTGATCGAGCGATACAGAGAGTGTGATCCAGTGATACAGAGAGTGTGATCCAGTGATACAGAGAGTGTGATCCAGTGATACAGAGAGTGTGATCGAGTGATACAGAGAGTGTGATCGAGTGATACAGAGAGTGTGATCGAGTGATGCAGAGAGTGTGATCCAGTGATACAGAGAGTGTGATCCAGTGATACAGAGAGTGTGATCCAGTGATACAGAGAGTGTGATCGAGTGATACAGAGAGTGGGATCGAGTGATACAGAGAGTGTGATCCAGTGATACAGAGAATGTGATCCAGTGATACAGAGAGTGTGATCGAGTGATACAGAGAGTGTGATCGAGTGATACAGAGAGTGTGATCCAGTGATACAGAGAGTGTGATCGAGTGATACAGAGAGTGTGATCGAGTGATACAGAGAGTGTGATCCAGTGATACAGAGAGTGTGATCCAGTGATACAGAGAGTGTCATCCAGTGATACAGAGAGTGTGATCGAGTGATACAGAGAGTGGGATCGATTGATACAGAGAGTGTGATCGAGTGATACAGAGAGTGTGATCCAGTGATACAGAGAGTGTGATCCAGTGATACAGAGAGTGTGATCGAGCGATACAGAGAGTGTGATCCAGTGATACAGAGAGTGTGATCCAGTGATACAGATAGTGTGATCCAGTGATACAGAGAGTGTGATCGAGTGATACAGAGAGTGTGATCGAGTGATACAGAGAGTGTGATCGAGTGATACAGAGAGTGTGATCGAGTGATACAGAGAGTGTGATCGAGTGAGGAATCAATATTTCACACATTTCATTGTGCGGTTTATATCTTGCAGCAAGTTGGGTGGCTATCTTACCAACTCCGGCCTTCTTGTCTCACAGTCTCCTAAAAACATTTGGCCAGTATGGGGGTCGAACCCATGACATTCGCGTTATTAGCACGACGCTCTAACCAACTGAGCTAACCGGCCGGCTGGGTACAACGGTTCTTGCTGGTAACAGCGCTTCTTATGCAGGAGTTTAAACATGCTGATCTCTTACACTTCATCAACGAGAATGAGCTATGCCCGTAAACGTCTTAACAGGACACCTAAATGCAAAATGGTCGGCACTAACCCAAATAAGAGCGTTTGCATTTGAACGTGACATTTACTGCCTTCACCTGTGATAAACTGCCACAGATGTCCATCAGGGCCGTCATTGTGGCTTCAGCCTGGCTGTGTGTGCTATCAAAGGTAATGTTCCGTGATATTCAACATGAACAGGTGACGTCTGGTTTGTACCATACGTGTGCATTTGAAATCAATGACTTCTGAATGGTTTGGGAATTGGTAGTTCTGGTGAACAACGTCGGTAGCGTGGCCGAGCGGTCTAAGGCGCTGGTTTAAGGCACCAGTCTCTTCGGAGGCGTGGGTTCGAATCCCACCGCTGCCAGAGCTTTTGAAAATCCGCAGAAGCTTAAATCGGAAGACTGAGACGGAAGCAAATTATAAGAGCTGGTTATGCGTAGTTTTGTCAGACCTGGATGAGAAACAGGACGCACTTGCTGGTACTACCGGTATGTTGTACGGTAACATGCATTGGTTGAGGCCTCCAGGGGTGGTAAAGTGTTCTGTCTTTATGGATAAGGTCGGGGACAAAATGCTCCTTCGCATGAAGCACTCGGGGTCAAAATGCCAGTAAAAATAATTGCTGTCATTCCTGTGAAAATTTACTCAGCGATCCTGTCCTTAGAAATACTGATCGTCAAAACCACTTCAAATGTAATATTCACTTAATCATCATATTCATCACGTCGATATGTATGCACATTTACATTATAAAAAAATAGCAGTTGCGTTTCAGCTCTTGATTGCCAATAATTTAGTTTCACCCATATTTCCGAGAAAAAAAGTCGGGACAGTTGATTCCCCGGGGCCGGGGCCGTACTTGTGCATTTTCAATGGAGTCCAACTGCCCAGGCTGTGGATGTCACAGTTTTGGGACTTTCGAAAACTAAAAGTGCTAGAAAAACGCGATAAAGGGAATTCGAAAGCTCTCGACAAGCACATTCGAAGGAATTTCAGATATTTGCTTTCCTCAAGCCAATATTGAGGTCACCAGAGGTCACCAAAGGTCAGATTGCCCAGTTTTAGGACGTCGCTCCAGAAAACCCCAGATATCACAGGAACTATGATACCTAGGAACAAACGGAAAGAGCCATAGCAAGCACTTGAGAAATGCAATCCCTAGGGTTTCCTCAGAGTTTAAATGCGGGTAATAGTTGAGGTTCCAGAGCTCATCAAATGTTAAAAAGGTTATTTAAAAAAGTTTATCACGAATAGCTTTGTACTTAAAGACGACAAGGCAACAATTTTGAAACCATCGTGTTCGTATCGTCAAGGCGCTTCAACTCATATTAGTGCTGACCTGGTTAGGTCAACTTAAAAATGTGACCTTAGGTCAAGGTAAAGTGGTGACCCAAGTAGGTGATGTTACATATGGGAAGACGTCCCGCGACGAGACAAACACATTGGTGTCGGTTTCACTTCTCTATCGTTATTATGTCGAGAGTTATTAACATAAAACTGTTGGTGACCTCGGATGACCCCGGCTGACACTGTAGGGGTCACTGAACAAAAATGACACCTAGATCATCAATAATGGCCTATAATAACATGATCCAGAAGGAATTATACTTCTATCTTGCGTATCCTTGGAATTAGGATGCATTTGAATATTTCCCCATCGACTTATAATGGGGAGGTCACGAAATTGACCCGACCTTAGGTCGCTGATATTACAAATCCAAGATAAATGAATTGTAGATATATATGACCTGATGAAACCCTGTAAGTGTAAAACCGATTATCCCAAAACTGTGACTGTGGTACAACCACATTTTTTTTTAGGTGGGTTCACGTTACCTGGTCTTGTGACCTGGCCTGAGATGACCCGAGTTTTTTTCAAAACATAATGTGGACAACTAATGCCCAAACAGCTGTCTAAAAACGGCGGCGCTGCGCGTCGCCGTTTGTTCACTATCCGCGAAAACATGAGGGGGTGTCTACCCCCCCCCCCCCTTCCCGGCAAGGCTCGGATTAAAATAGAGATTATGTGAGCATACAGCCAGGTGTTGGGGTATTCATGTGATGTAAACAAAAATGACCCCAGCTGTGCTGGGGTCATTTTTGTATGTGCCACTTTTGGTCGGGGCCACTCAAAGCACTTTTACCACCCCTGGGGGTCACAGCGTGAGAGGATAGTCGATACTCATCTTAGAGGTTAGTCGATACTTGTCTTAAGGATAGTGGATACTCGTCTTATGTAGCACTCCACTACCAGCATGCACTGCTGTTGATATCACAATGACAGCTCCGGCTGCACCCGTGTACGCCATTAGTGAGCAAGAGTGTTGTTTTTTGTCGGTGATTCAGCTTGTGATTGGTGAAGGTAGCGGTACAAATCAGTGGCGGTTCTTCCATTGCGGGACATGAAGAAGTCCCTTACCTAAATTAGCGAAACATAGAAAGTATAATCTTATTTTCCCCTAAATATTCAATAATTTGAGTAGGGTTATGAAGCAGGGGCAGCGCCACCGGGGGGGGGGGAGGGGGACGCGGGGGACGCGTCCCCCCTACTTTCAGATAGCGGGATACAGTACCCCCTATCCCAGCAACCTTTCGCTAGAAAAAAAATGTACTCCGTGTATATAATATTTGTGCATGTGTCGCCAATGTTCTCCATGTTGAAGCTCAATCAAATTTGGTGACATTGTATACCTACAAATATGACGATCCTGAGACCATGGACATGGTCTCAGGATCCATGGAGACCATGGACCATGCCATGCTGAAAATGATGCGTTTTCAATCTAACATGTGGATGGTGTGTAGTGTGTACAGTGTGTTTGACCGATAATAGTCGCAATCTAAGGCTTTGGATGGAAAGTATGGCCCAAAAACTAAAATACCTTAATTTTGACCTTTGATCTGACTGTGACCTGACATGTGACCTTATTTGAACTATTTCGCGTATGCTTTAGATGCTTTCGATTGCCTTTTGCGCGTCTCGCTGCGGTTATAGCTATTGGTTCGGAAGATAACGAGGGGCAGGATCTCTCCCCCCCCCCTCCCCCCCAGCGGGGCGTGTTCGGCTGAATACCCCAGCGGGGCGCGGGTTAATGAAGCGCTAATACTGAATGTTTCGAGGCTTTAAAACATTCATCTTTAATCATGCCAGGTGAAATGCCAGGCATCAACATCACTTGGCATTCAGTAGCCGTGTTCAATAGAACATGTGTACGGTATATAGTGTGTTTCGCCCTGTTATCGCACAAAGTGCTCTCAAAGGTATAATGCATCTCCCGCATAAGCAAATGTGAAATTGTAAGCAAAGATGAAGGTCAAGGTCAGGTGACAAAAGGTCACTATTGGCAAGATGTCTACGAAAGACATGCGACGCATGTTTTAAGATTTATTTTACAGGTATAATTATATAGTAGCAGCCATTTTCACAACCTGACCCCATATAATGGCCCTCAGGCAGGGGCGCAGCCAGGGTTTTGCGACGTGGGAGGGGGGGGGGAGGGGGGGGGGGGTAACCAAAGTGGGCCCTTTAGCATTGGCTGATGCCCACAGACACACTTAGTTACTTTTTTATTAAAAAAGAAAGTGTGCCACAAGTAATTCATTTCCATATCAAACACTTTTTCTGCTTTCGGACAAATTTCGGACAAACAATTATTTTCGGACACTTTCGGACGGACAGCTGACCATGGTCTTGGACATCGGTCGGACATTGGACAAATATTTGCTGAAACTGGCACCACTAGTGTGTACCATAGCAACGATCCACTGCAGGACCCTGTACCTACTAAGACTGCTATTATCTTTTTTGAAAGTACATTTACATGAAACACCATAGCAACTGCGCGTCCCTGTACATCTCGTTGGTCCAGACGTGTCAAGATCCTTCTCTAGCGTACGTTTGACTGCAAATTAAGAAACAACAATAAATGCATTCAAACCACATTACTGAGAGCTTCAAAATGACATATTGATGCCCTGTCCTTTCTATTGGCTGATTTTAATCAAAAATCCATTTTCCTCCGCAAATAGCTAAAAATGTATTTTTTCTTCAAATCAGCCAATAGATATGGTGAACCAATGCCTCAATATATCATTTTGAAACTCTCAGTAAAACAGTTTAAATGCATTTATTGTTGTTTCTTAATTCGCAGACAATCATATGCTAGAGGAGAAGATAAGCCAGATCTTAGTGTGTACGCCAATAACTCGCCGAGTGGTGGGCGGAGTCAAGGGCACTCGCAACCGACAGGTCACGGGTCGGAAAACGCCGGTTCAAGGTCAGCCAGGGCGGAGCTAAGCTCTAACGTCAGAACGTAGCTCCACCCTTTCACGATAGCTTCTACCTGCCGATTAAATTCCTTGCTCGAGTTTTAACATTACGAGTGAATGGCAAGTGCCCTAAACTTTCGTTTGACATTAACTGACCTAAATAATACAAATTGGCGCAGGGTCTGAAATATCCATTGCGAGAAATTCGTTATGCCAGTTGTATCCTTCAAAAGTTATCGCCGAAAGTAGGGTCCAAAGCGGTCTGCCGTTCACGGTAACGAGGACTCAGACAAACAACGAGCAACCGAAACTGCAGATTTGTCAGATCTGGAGCAGGGAAATGGTTGTCAATACAGTATACTGTGGGATAAAATATCCACTTTGAGGCATCACCACGAGCAGGAGCTGATACTCAAAACTCATGTATACTTATGCGGTTGTCAGATGCATGTGCGTCTCGTTAATCTTATTTCAAACTTAGAAAGCGGACGGTGTTGTTTGCCGTGCGAGAGTACAGAGAGTGGGATCGAGTGATACAGAGAGTGTGATCGAGTGATACAGAGAGTGTGATCGAGTGATACAGAGGGTGTGATCCAGTGATACATAGAGTGTGATCGAGTGATGCAGAGAGTGTGATCGAGTGATACAGAGAGTGTGATCGAGTGATGCAGAGAGTGTGATCGAGTGATACAGAGAGTGTGATCGAGTGATACAGAGTGTGATCGAGTGATACAGAGAGTGTGATCGAGTGATACAGAGAGTGTGATCGAGTGATACAGAGAGTGTGATCGAGTGATACAGAGAGTGTGATCGAGTGATACAGAGAGTGTGATCGAGTAATACAGAGAGTGTGATCGAGCGAAACAGAGAGTGTGATCTAGTGATACAGAGAGTGTGATCGAGTGATACAGAGAGTGTGATCGAGTGATACAGAGAGTGTGATCAAGTGATACAGAGTGTGATCGAGTGATACAGAGAGTGTGATCGAGTGATACAGAGAGTGTGATCGAGTGATACAGAGAGTGTGATCGAGTGATACAGAGAGTGTGATCGAGTGATACAGAGAGTGTGATCGAGTGATACAGAGAGTGTGATCGAGTGATACAGAGAGTGTGATCGAGTGATACAGAGAGTGTGATCGAGTAATACAGAGAGTGTGATCGAGCGAAACAGAGAGTGTGATCTAGTGATACAGAGAGTGTGATCGAGTGATACAGAGAGTGTGATCGAGTGATACAGAGAGTGTGATCAAGTGATACAGAGTGTGATCGAGTGATACAGAGAGTGTGATCGAGTGATACAGAGAGTGTGATCGAGTGATACAGAGAGTGTGATCAAGTGATACAGAGAGTGTGATCGAGTGATACAGAGAGTGTGATCGAGTGATACAGAGAGTGTGATCGAGTGATACAGAGAGTGTGATCGAGTGATACAGAGAGTGTGATCGAGTGATGCAGAGAGTGTGATCGAGTGATACAGAGAGTGTGATCGAGTGATACAGAGAGTGTGATCGAGTGATACAGAGTGTGATCGAGTGAAACAGAGAGTGTGATCGAGTGATACAGAGAGTGTGATCGAGTGATACAGAGTGTGATCGAGTGATACAGAGAGTGTGATCGAGTGATACAGAGAGTGTGATCAAGTGATACAGAGAGTGTGATCGAGTGATACAGAGAGTGTGATCGAGTGATACAGAGAGTGTGATCGAGTGATACAGAGAGTGTGATCGAGTGATACAGAGAGTGTGATCGAGTGATGCAGAGAGTGTGATCGAGTGATACAGAGAGTGTGATCGAGTGATACAGAGAGTGTGATCGAGTGATACAGAGTGTGATCGAGTGAAACAGAGAGTGTGATCGAGTGATACAGAGAGTGTGATCGAGTGATACAGAGTGTGATCGAGTGATACAGAGAGTGTGATCGAGTGATACAGAGAGTGTGATCGAGTGATACAGAGAGTGTGATCGAGTGATACAGAGTGTGATCGAGTGAAACAGAGAGTGTGATCGAGTGATACAGAGAGTGTGATCGAGTGATACATAGAGTGTGATCGAGTGATACAGAGAGTGTCATCGAGTGATACAGAGAGTGTGATCGAGTGATACAGATAGTGTGATCGAGTGATACAGAGAGTGTGATCGAGTGATACAGAGAGTGTGATCGAGTGATACAGAGAGTGTGATCGAGTGATACAGAGAGTGTGGTCGAGTGATACAGAGAGTGTGATCGAGTGATACAGAGAGTGTGATCGAGTGATACAGAGAGTGTGATCGAGTGATACAGAGAGTGTGATCGAGTGATACAGATAGTGTGATCGAGTGATACAGAGAGTGTGATCGAGTGATACAGAGAGTGTGATCGAGTGATACAGAGAGTGTGATCGAGTGATACAGAGAGTGTGATCGAGTGATACAGAGAGTGTGATCGAGTGATACAGAGAGTGTGATCGAGTGATACAGAGAGTGTGATCGAGTGATACAGAGAGTGTGATCGAGTGATACAGAGAGTGTGATCGAGTGAGGAATCAATATTTCACACATTTCATTGTGCGGTTCATATCTTGCAGCAAGTTGGGTGGCTATCTTACCAACTCTGGCCTTCTTGTCTCACAATCTCCTAATAATATATGGCCAGTATGGGGGTCGAACCCATGACATTCGCGTTATTAGCACGACGCTCTAACCAACTGAGCTAACCGGCCGTCCGAGTACATCGCTTGCTGCTGGTAACAGGGCTCTTATGCAGGAGTTTAAACATGCTGATCTCCTACACTTCATCAACGAAAATGAGCTATGCCCGTAAACGTCTTAACCCTATTTGTAACAGGGGGGGGGGCGGATTCCGCCCCCACCCCCTCATGTTTTTCGCAGATATCTCCAGAACGGCTGGGAGCAGGCCCATGAAATTTTGGGACTTTTCATAGAATTGAATACCGCATTTGGAGTCAAAATTTTGAGTTCTTAACCTGAACAGAGGCGGTTCCAGGGCATAGTTTTGGGTGGGTTCGGAGGCGACATTTGGCGATATTACGGAAATGCGATCTTCACGGTTTCTTCCTAACTGCCTCAAGTATGAAGGAGTTACATCGGTTTACGGTGATTGCAATAAGTGCAAATTAGTTGATGTTAATGAAATATAAAAATTGCATGGCAGAGGCGATTTCAGGGGCTTGAAAAAGGGGTGGGGGTGGGGGGGGGGGGTTTCCAGGAAGTATTCAATGCTTGGCGGGAAGCCAATAGAGCGATGTAAGGGGCATTTATAGCTATCAAGATGTAAAAGATAGCTTCTGCTTCCATTATTTGCATAATTTATTACATATAGAGTTTCAGGGGCGTGTTCAGGCACATGAAAAGGGCATGGTGGCTGGCATGGTGATGACGATATGCCAGCGATAACGGCGCAATAGACGTTTAGCTTATGATGATATATGCACATATGAGGCCAGAAAAGGGAATACAGTCATTTTTGTGCAGAGGCGTGCTCAGGAATGGAAGAAAGGGGGTCATATTATTGCAAGGAAACTAATAGGCATGGGCGTACAATGACATAACATACTGCATTTTCGGATGAATCACGCACCACAGGCTACTCTACGAACGATTATAAGATAATAGGCGTGTCCAGGTGGGGTAAAAAGAGGGGGGGGGGGTAAGCAACGTTAATTGAAGTTGTAAATGAAATAGTCACTGTTGACTAGTTAGTATCATAATAGCGGATAATATACTTATCAAAAGGTCATGCGCCGCCCCAGTTTGGATCCGGGATGCGCCTATGCTGAAGTACAACATGCAAAAAGGAACTATCTACGATCAGTAACATATTTATAGTGCTGGGTAGCAACTTGTCTGCGGTTAATATTTTTTTCCCAATTTGACCTCCTTTTTCACTAACCTGGTACCGCCTATTGCAAAAATATGATTTATAACTGTTTTGTCTAATGTCACAATCACATATCATTTCATTTATCAAAAAACAACATCAAAAAATGGTTTTATTACGCATTTACTTCACCCCCATATTGAGTGACCTGCACACGCCTATGATATTTGAATTTTCAAACGTCACCGTCATATGTCAATTTCCAATTAAATTTCTATCGATTCTTATTAGTTGTGTTAACATCGGTCGATAAACATGAAAGCTATGTTGAATCAAAAATACCACTAAAATTTGACGTTTTTGCCCCCCCCCCCTCTGTCGCCCCCTATCCAAAATGTATATTTTGTATTATTTAGAAACGTAGATCGTGTTGAGGGGAACGAAACACCGTTTCATTTTTGAAAATCGGACGGGTAGATCTCGAGATCTCCGGGGGGGGGGGGGCGGAATCCCCCCCCCCCCCCTGTTACAAATAGGGTTAAAGGGATTATACGGGTTTCCGTCCTGAAAGTAAATGCACTCTTTTGCAGTTGTATGAGCTTTAAACGCGTTTAAGACATATAACAGGGACCTCAATGCTCATTTAGTCCATTATTTCAGCAATTATCAGCGTTAAAACTTGGGCGTTTTTTTAGATTAGTATCAGATAACGAGTACTTGATCGGCACTACTGTCCACCACTTTTATCTTAAGATCAATTTTAGAGTTTTGAATTATCTGCAAGTCCTACACTGGATCACAAAATTATTATGCAATTCAAAATGATGGGACTTTGTATTACTACACACTGTTCGTTGAGGTTTTGTGTTTTCGTGGTTTTCTCATCTCTGGCCTTTAGCGTTGAGAATTTGGTGGTGGCGTATTAATTTTTTGGCATGAAAATTCATGAAAAATATCCAATTTTATGGGAAAACTAGGTAACTGCTGCTGTCGTTGGAACAAAACAAGTTTATTTTCTTTCAAATATTGCCTTTCAAATATATTCAAATATTCCCAAAACAGTTAAATCCACTATCAGGGCAGTCGGGGTCCATTGAAAATGCACAAGTACCCCGGCCCCAGGGAATCATCTGTCCCGACTTTTTGTCTCGGAAATATGGGTGAAATGAAATCATTGGCAATCAAGAGCTGAAACGCAACTGCTAATTAAAAAATGTAAATGTGCATACATACTGACTTGATGAATATGATTACGTGAATAATACATCTGAAGTGGTTTTGACGTTCAGTATTTCTAAGGACATGATCGCTTAGTAAATTTTCACTGGACTGACATAGTTATGATTTGTAATGGCATTTTGACCCTGAGTACTCCATGAGAAGGAGCATTTTGTCCCCGACCTCATCCATAAAGACAGAACACTTTATGTATGTATGTATGTATGTATGTATTGACAGTAAAAACACTCTCCGATGCATAAAACGGCTATTCTGAGTGTCGCGTCATGGTTAAAAGGTAGAGACATGTTAAAACGACACTTAGCAAATGCATACAACAACTAAAATACACTCCATGATCATACACACATTCACACAGCGACCGACATAAACATACACGACACCCATCATACACCATGTAAAAGATCACCGAGCTGACGTTAAAAGATTGTAACGACTCCTCACGCAGGTCCGGCGGCAACGCGTTGTAGCGCTGCGCTACACTGTATAAAAAGCGTCTCTTGCCGGCTTCGGTTCTCACGCGCGGGAGGGCCAAATCAGCGTCCTGGCGTATGCTTCTAGATCGAAACTCAGAGTTTGTCGAAAGCCGGGAAGCGAGAGCCTGTGGTTCCCCGGTGGAGCGAATTTTGTGAAGAAGATTGAGGGATTGAAGTTCGTACAGCTGCCGGGCGGTGAGACAGCCCAGTTCATCTCGCACGTCCGATATGTGATCAAATTTACGCCGGCCAGAGACAGCGCGCAAGCCAAAATTGAGGATCTTTTGGAGGCGCTGCATGTTTTTCTCTGAGCCGTTGCCGAACACCGTCAAACAGAATCGGACGTGCGAGATGACAAGGGCGTCGACTTTACCACCCCTGGAGGCCTCAAACAATACATGTCACCGTACAACATACCGGTAGTACTAGCAAGTGCGTCCTGTTTCTCATCCAGATCTGACAAAACTCCGCATAACCAGTTCTTATAATTTGCTTCCGTCTCAGTCTTCCGATTTAAGCTTCTGCGGATTTTCAAAAGCTATGGCAGCGGTGGGATTCGAACCCACGCCTCCGAAGAGACTGGTGCCTTAAACCAGCGCCTTAGACCGCTCGGCCACGCTACCGACGTCATTCACCAGAACTACCAATTCCCAAACCATTCAGAAGTCATTGATTTTAAATGCACACGTATGGTACAAACCAAAAGTCACCTGTTCATGTTGAATATCACGGAACATGACATTTGATAGTACACACAGCCAGGCTGAAGCCACAATGACGGCCCTGATGGACATCTGTGGCAGTGCATCACAGGTGAAGGCAGGAAATGTCACGTTCAAATGGAAACGCTCTTATTTGGGTTAGTGCCGACCATTTTGCATTTAGGTGTCCTGTTAAGACGTTTACGGGCATAGCTCATTTTCGTTGATGAAGTGTATCAGCATGTTTAAACTCCTACATAAGAAGCGCTGTTACCAGCAAGAACCGTTGTACCCGACCCCCATACTGGCCAGATGTTTTTAGGAGATTGTGAGACAAGCAGGCCAGAATAGGTAAGATAGCCACCCAACTTGCTGCAGCCGAAGGATATGAACCGCACAATGGATAACGCGAATGTCATGGGTTTGACCCCTATACTGGCCAGATGTTTTTAGGAGATTGTGAGACAAGAAGGCCAGAGTTGGTAAGATAGCCACCCAACTTGCGGCAGCCAAAGGATATGAACCACACAATGCAATTTTTGAAATATTTATTGCTCACTCGATCACAAACTCTCGCACGGCAAACAACACCGTCCGCTTTCTAAGTTTGAAATAAGATTAACGAGAGGCACATGCATCTGACAACCGCATAAGTATACGACATGAGTTTTGAGTATCAGCTCCTGCTCGTGGTGATGCCTCAAAGTGGATATTTTATCCCACAGTATACTGTATTGACAACCGTTTCTTTGCTTCAGATCTGACAAATCTGCAGTTTCGGTTGCTCGTTGTTTGTCTGAGTCCTCGTTACCGTGAACGGCAGACCGCTTTGGACCCTACTTTCGGCGATAACTTTTGAAGGATACAACTGGCATAACGAATTTCTCGCAATGGATATTTCACACCCTGCGCCAATTTGTATTATTTAGATCAGTTAATGTCAAACGAAAGTTTAGGGCACTTGCCATTCACTCGTAATGCTAAAACTCGCGCAGGGAATTCAATCGGCAGGTAGAGGCTATCGTGAAAGGGTGGAGCTATGTTCTGACGTCAGAGCTTAGCTCCGCCCTGGCTGACCTTGAACCGGCGTTTTCCGACCCGTGACCTGTCGGTTGGCGAGTGCCCTTGACTCCGCCCACCACTCGGCGAGTTGTGGGCGTATACACTAAGATCTGGCTTATCTTCTCCTCTAGCATATGATTGTCTGTGAATTAAGAAACAACAATAAATGCATTTAAACTGCAGTACTGAGAGTTTCAAAATGATATATTGAGGCATTGGCTCACCATATCTATTGGCTGATTTGAAGAAAAAATACATTTTTAGCTCTTTGCGGAGGAAAATGGATTTTTGATTAAAATCAGCCAATAGAAAGGACAGGAGTAAGCCAATGCATCAATATGTCATTTTAAAGCTCTCAGTAATGTGGTTTGAATGCATTTATTGTTGTTTCTTAATTTGCAGTCAAACCTACGCTAGAGGAGGATCTTGACACGTCTGGACCAACGAGATGTACAGGGACGCGCAGTTGCTATGGTGTCTCATGTAAATGTACTTTCAAAAAAGATAATAGCAGTCTTAGTAGGTACAGGGACCTGCAGTGGATCGTTGCTATGGTACACACTAGTGGTGCCAGTTTCAGAAAATATTTTTCCAATGTTCGACCGATGTACAAGACCATGGTCAGCTGTCCGTCCGAAACTGTCCGAAAATCATTGTTTGTCCGAAATTTGTCCGAAAGCAGAAAAGTGTTTGATATGGAAATTAATTGCCTGTGGCACACTTTCTTTTTAATAAAAAAGCAACTAAGTGATTTTCGCGACAAGCCATCCTTGGGCATTGGATGTCCGAAAATGTCCAAAGAAATATGCTTATGTCCGTCCGAAAACCGAATCGGTCTTCGGACAAGTTCGAAACTCCGAAAATGATTGTACCGATTGGCATCACTAGTACACACTATGGTCCGGCTTATCTCCTAGGCCTCCAGGCCCTATGGATCCAATATCCTAGAAGGTAATGTTAGCATTGCTCTCATTTGTTCAGAACAAAAAATTATAATTGTGTTTTGCATATTATTTGTGGAATATTTAATGATGCCTTGATTCCATTACATCAAATAGGCAAAACATAAATTGTCCAAAACCAATTTGCAGCACCCAGAAAAGCAGCAAGTGGCATTGGCGTATCCTGAACAGTGGTTGGAGGGGGGTACCGGTAGTTTGGGGGTAAATTCCAAAACATCATCACATAATTTTGAAAACTCATCGGATTTCGCTTGCTTATGCATTGATAGCTGATTTAAAACAAACTTCCCTTAGTAAAGTTGCTTAGATTGTCTTCTATATCAGAAAATGTGTCAATTTTGTGCCGATTTCAGGCGGTTTTGGGGGCCATGGCCGCCATGGCCCACCTGGATCCGCTAGTGGCAAGTGATGCCATCATTGAATGTGGAAACATATTCTTGCATCCAATTCCAAACATATTCTTGCATTCTTATTCTTGCATCCTTGTAACAATAGGTACAACAAATATCAGTAGATGATGCAATGTCACATGGTTCTGGAGTACAATTATTCAGACACCGCCATCTTTATGTGTAGCCATTGGCGGATCCAGAACGGTGGTTTGCGAAGGGGGGGGGGGGTTAAATTCCAAAAATTGTCACACAATTCAGAAAACTCATCAGATATCGCTTGTTTATGCAATATGAATTGATAGCTGATTTAAAACAAACTTTCCTTAGGAAAAGTTGCTTAGATTGTCTTCTATATCAGGAAATGTCCAATTTTGTGCCGATTTCAGTCGTTTTGGGGGGATTGGAGAGGGGGGGCATGGCCGCTACCCTCCCCCTCTGGATCTGCTAGTGTGTGTACCACTCATTGTAACTATCACAAAATGTGTTGTGTTGACAAAATGTGTTGTGTGTTGACACAATGTGCTATGTTTACACAATGTGCTGCGTGTTGACAAAATGTGTTGTATGTTTACAAAATGTGCCCGAGTCCGATTTTTATAAATGTTGTTAAGGCGGCCGCACACTACGCATTCGGCGCCCGATATCACGGCGAAATTCCGCCTCGGAAAATCGCGGCGATACCGCTGAATATCGTCCTTGTTCCGGCGGATTCGGCGCTGTCTGCTCGCGAGATTCCGCCCCCGCCGACCTACAGCATGTCGCAACCTGTGCCTACAGCCTGTCCCAAGGTAAATTAGTGATGGCCATTTTTCGACGAAGATGTAAGTTTAGAACCACGAAACTTTTAGATAATAAATTTCACAGCGGCAAGAGCATGCTGTGCAAAATGTGTACCTCTGTCTTGCATATACTCGCCACTGTTAGCCTGATCAATTTTGTTGTCCGCGGCTCCGCGGCGTTCAGTCGCGGAAAAAAGCTCGTTCGAATCAGCTTTTTTCCGCCGGTCCGCAGATGCCCGGCCGACGACATTCGTCCGCGATTTTTGACGTTTCGGCTGACGCGAAGGCGGAAAGTCGCTAAAGATGCGCGGAAAGTCGTAGCGATATCGCGACCTCTGCGCGCCGAATGGCCTAGTGTGCGGCCGCCTTTAGTCACCGAGGTATGAGAAAACCCTTATTTTTAGAGTAATTTTCCATAAGAGCGCGAAAAATGGAAGTGAGTTAGCCTGGCTCTTTGTCGGTGTCAGCCTCGAGGTTTTTTTCACCTCTGCCGCCGACATTGAAATATTGACATTGAACATATGCTGACATACATATGCATGACATTACTTCCTCCGAGTTTTGACACGTTAAACCTCGCCCGTGCAGCTTCCGATCAGTGCGTGACCGTGCAGGCATGACCCCAGTGGAACATATAATTATGTAAAATTGATCCCATATTCGAAATCAGCGTCACAAAATCCATAGAAACTGCCAGAAGCCAAACAAGTAATATGAGGTTATCGGAGGTCAGTGACCTCGGTTGAGCTCTGAAAAGGTCAATCGAGGTCACAATCTCAGTGGAAACCACAACTATCACCTGGAAACACCTGTGCATATGCTCCTGAACAACAAACACTATGCAACTGCACAAGATACAAGGATCAATACTACGGGACGCCATTTGCGCCTGACATGACCTTGAAAACAGGTCAAAGGTCACACGTCATGTGACCTACAACTTCACAAATTTCAGAATTTGTGTCAAATTGTTCACAAGTAGGGTACTGAAAGTTTCAACGCAATCGGTTGATATTTACGCGAGTTATTTCTAATTGTGCAATTGTGCAAAGAGTTCATTTGTACCAACATGTGATTGCTAAATAAATATTGTATGTCAGACTCAGTTTATTAACCCTCACCCTACGGGGGGGGGGGGGGGTAAAACGACCCTCAAACGACCCTCCGTGAGGTTTTTCTTGCATAACTTTTTATTCATGCGGGGCATCTTTCTGACATTTTTAGTAGCTAAGTATACAACAATTATACGTATGCAGAACAATTTCATTGAGATTGGTTGAGAAATTTGGGAAATAATGATGTTTTGATGACGTCATGTTCGTGGAAAAACGAAAAATGTTGAAACAAATCGTAGAAAACAGAGTTTTAAAGCAAATTGCAAACACATTTAAGAAAAGATTTAAAAAAAATCATTTTCTTTAAAATGGCAATCTCGGATTTTCGAAATTTGGGGTTTTTGACCCCCAAAAGGAACAAAAACTGGTTTATTTGGAACAATCACCACAAAATCAAAATTTTCAAAGATGTTAAAAAAACGGAATATATGTAAAAGATCTGAGTATGAACAATACTCAAACCAAATTTCAAAGAAATATCTCTATTTTTGACTGAGTGATGGCTCCCAAGTGTAAGAAATTCATGATGTCATTTTTGTAATCACCTTTTGTGACATTTTTTGACCAGATACGAATAAATAATTACCTTTCCTGTATTTCTGAGACCAAACTGGTCTAGGAACATGCCTTTTTATTTACATTTATCAATTTCTCATTTTGAGGTTTTCTGACAGAGCAAAATCGCTGTTCTGGAAGTGGTCGATCGAGGTCATTCACTTGACCTGGAAGGTCACTCGTTGACCCGAAACCTAAATATTGCAAACCGTTAGATTCCAAACATGACAGGCAACATGTTGGTTTTTACCGCGTTGCTCTATGTTGCTTGGTTTGGAAGTTAACAGGGGAGTCTTATTAGGACCCCCACCCCCCGTAAGGCGAAAGTGAAAAGCTCCCGTAGGGCGAGGGTTAAGGCAAATTACGCTTAATTTTATTTGCCATAATCATGTCTGACATTTAATAACTCACTTTGTAATGCTGAACTGTTTTCTATTGATCTCTTTGGCCACTGGAGTACCTAACTGAGTTATATTGGTTAAATCATCCCATCAAAATCCCTGTTTTACTTGTGCAATTTATGATAATTATGCTACCCGACAACTGTTGCTACCTGCGTCTGGCGGGTAAGCGGGTGGAAAAGTTTTGAGGAAGCTCGTTACGTGAAGGTTCAAAGCGCTAAAAATGCAATGGCCAGTATGGGGGTCGAACCCATGACATTCGCGTTATTAGCACGACGCTCTAACCAACTGAGCTAACCGGCCGGCTCACTATCAGCCTTATGATATAACACTTTGTGCAATCTGATCTCTGACACTACGAACGAAATAAGCTATGACCTTAAACGACTAAATAGAGCACCTTATCTTTAAAAGGGTCGATATTAGCCCGAATGTGAGCGTTTACATTTGAACGCGACATGGCTCCCCATACCTGTAAAACTGCCACAGATGTCTATCAGAGACGTCATTGTGGCCTCACTCTAGCTGTGTGGAATGTGGTATGATAAAATGGCATCCTCCGTGATTTCAACTTGAGAAGAGTACATGAGAATTGCAGCACACCTGCGCATTTCAGATTATAGATCAGCTGAAAGTGTTTCGAATTGGTGGTTCCAATCCCGGTCACCGGTAGCGTGGCCGAGCGGTCTAAGGCGCTGGTTTTAGGCACCAGTCTCTTCGGAGGCGTGGGTTCGAATCCCACCGCTGCCACATATTTTGAGTGTCTATAAAAGGTAAAATGGAAGAGACACTAGATACTCAAAATATGTGGCAGCGGTGGGATTCGAACCCACGCCTCCGAAGAGACTGGTTCCTCAAAACATTTCCACCCGCTTACCCGCCAGACGCAGGTAGCAACAGTTGGCGGGAAGCATAATTCTCATACATTGCACAAGTAAAACAGGAATTTTGATGGGCTGATTTAACCAATATAACTCAGTTAGGTACTCCAGTGGCCTAAGAGATCAATAGAAAACAGTTCAGCATTACAAAATGAGTTATTAAAAGTCAGACATAATTATGGAAAATACAATGAGGCATAATTTGCCTTAATAAACTGAGTCTGACATACACTATTTGTTTAACAATCACATGTTGGTACAAATTAACACTTTGCACAACTATCATCAAAATACAATTATCACAAACACTAACAAGAATTAGGGTTCTGACTGCTTTCACATCAAGATTCACACTATTTACTTCTTGCAAAAGATTCCTCAAAATTTCCCCGGACAATAACTCAGTACTATCAGTTATAGTGTATCAGACCCGAGCTGTCAGGGTTACAAAAAGGGAAGACCAACCTCAACTGTTTGGAACAACACCAAGCAGGGACTCGTCTAAGGAAATTTGACTGGGGGAAGGCTTGAGATGACTTATTTTCATTTCACCTGTTCTCGTCCACGAACGGTCAAACTTACTCTTGTTTTTCACTAGTCCATTGATATCGTTCCAACGGGCAGTAATGTTCATAAAATTATAGTAGTTGTGCATTCAAACAATTGTGTTAGTTGATTGATAAACAGCCAAATTATACATTGTTTAAATGTGATTAAACGCCATTGACTGGGGAGCGTCCCCCCCCCCTTACGGACTTTCGCAATTGCTCACAACCAATAGCGCTATCAAAGTGAAACTTTAAGTACCTTTTCTCACATCAATGTTACGTCTTCCTGTGCAACAATGAAGCAAATTAGTCGATAAAAAAAATGTTGAGATATAGAGAATTTAGTGATGTCACTACACACGAGTTGGACGGGAAAAAAACAGTTAAAATTTAACAGATCATACAAAGCCCATATTTTGAGAGACAAAATGCCATCAAAAACCTCAAAAGATATAAAATGGCAAGACCTCTAAATCATTATCTCGGAGTTTGAAAATTTTGGTTTTTGAACCCAAACAATTAAAAACTATTTGTTTAAATGCCCACAAAATCACTTGTTTTCTTCAAAGATATTACAAACCGTGTTAAATATAGGAGAAACACATATGGACAATTCCTTTAAAAAAAATGACTTATGGATTCTAAAGTATGGGTAACTCATGACATATTTTTTAATTGTTTTGGAGTTATGTATAACCATCTGCGAAGAAATTAAAGTCGCCTCTGCATTTCTGCGGTAAAACTGGCCCAAAAACATGCGTTTCTATTTATATTCATCAGTTTCAAACTTTGACCTTGTGACCTGACCTTGACCTGAGTTTGACAATAACTGTACTCAAATGAAGTCAGGTGGTAAAATGACTATCACTATCGAATTATACATGTAAAATAACCCTTAAACATATGTCGCATGACTTTCGTATATATTTTGCACATGGTGACCTTCTGTGACATTGACATTGACCTTGACTTTGCCAACAATCTTACTTTAGCTCATGCGAGATGTGTATTATACATTTGAGAGCACATTGGGTGATCATGGTCGCAATCGAAGGCTTTTAATGGATAATACCTATGTCCCATACACTCAAATATCTCGATTTTGACATTTGACCTGACTGTGACCTGAAATGTAACCTCAAAGTGAGCCTTTCAAGAATGTTTTAGATGTGCTTCATTGAGAGCTTTCGAATTACGCCTTGCGTGTCTCGCTGTGATCATTGGTTCGGAAGATCCCCCCCTCCCTCCCCAGTCAATGGCGTTCGGCTGAGACAAGTGCTAAGGCCCGAAGGGCCCTGTTTCGAGAGAAAAAATGAAAACTTTTTTTGGTTTTGTTTGGAAAAACGCTGTTGAAAATATGCCCCTTAAAAATATAGTGGGCCAAATCCGGGATTTGTGTTGTTGTTGTGGGGTACCTTATGCCCCCCCCCTATTAAAACAAATGCCCCTGGAGTGAATCCTGGGTACGCCACTGTACCTACATGCAATATACAACATAGTTAAAAATGCCTACATTTTTTCTTCTTCAATTTATTGGTCTGACTTGCAAGAAGGTTCAAACGAATATGACATGACATTTATTCATTAGTCATTAGTCGCGTTACTTGGTCTTAGGGTTTTGGAGTAATGTCCAACACTAATCCATCCTTGTGTCCAGTTCATCTAAGCTCCAAAATATATGCTGAAAACCGGGAAAGTAATTATATTTAAGCTGCGCAACTTTCAAAGAAGGAATCAATTCGGTAAAACTAGCAGTGATCAGGAACGTAAGAACTTCACGAAAAGTGTGGAGGGGAGTGCAACTTCTATCTCGCCTTGAGAGAAACCCAACCAACCTATGGAAGATTACTTTGCAGATTTTGGCTCTTCTCGTCTTGGCGAAGCTTTCGCTATGCACATTTACTCGCCAAGCAAAAAAAAAAATTCAAAAAATCTGGCCAAAAAGGGAGGGGCTATGCCCCCCCCCCCGGCTTCCCTGTTCCTATGCCAAGGGCAGTGCCAATGTCATATAAAAATGCGCATGCTTTTATTGCAAAAAAATAGGCGTATTTGACCTGCGTCGGTTTCCGCTACTGTGTGTTTTCTGTCATGTTAAGCAGATCGCAATGATCATGATACTTGTTATCGAAAGCTTTGATAATACCTATGTCCTATAATATAAAACATCGTTTGAGTTATTAATGTCATTATACACCATCTATCATGAATCAGTTACAACCAGTAAGGCGCCGTAGTTGGCGATGAACGAGCGAGCGCGAAGGAAATGTATGGTGAATTTCAACTCGATAGGGCAAGTAGTTTCTGAGATACAAAAAAGGTGTGCACGTATGCACGTGCATAGGCACCCCATCCCCGACTTGTGGGAAGGCAGCGGCTGAGCGGTCCCTAACCACACACCAAATTTGAACACAATCGGCTCAGCCGTTCCTGAGATATATAATAGGGGTACGCACGTGCGCACGTGCAGAGACACGAGCAGAGCAGAGACAGAGACCCATGACTTGTGGGAAAGTAGCGGCTGAGTGGTCCCTAACCAGAAACCAAATTTGAAAACAATCGGCCGAGCCGTTGCGGATTTTTTGCGACAAAACACTTTAAACACCCCTCACGCGGCACACGGCACGTGCAGTGGTAGTCACCCAAATGAGTCGGCACCGGTCTCAAACAGGTTAGGTGGGATGAGGCTACTCAGCAAAGAAACCCACTTGTCAATCGGACGTGCGGTTGCAGAGATATTAGCTTTTCAATAGCGTCGCCACGGGCAGGGTCGGGCCGGTCGGGCCGGGCCGCTCATATACAGATTTTTCCCATATACCTGGGAAGGACGAGCGAGCGCGAAGCGCTCGCTCGTAATAACTATATATGTATATGGGGCATATGGGGCTGAGGACAGATCGACCACAAAAATCCAAGTTCTTAACACCACATTTTGTATTTTGTCGAAATTTTGTAAATTTTGCCTCTTGTGCCCTGAAGTCGATGATGGATATAGCCTCGGGCATTTTTTGAAAGGTCACGCCGCAGGGTAATATTTGGGGGCCTGCATCTCCAAAACCACTGACCATAATGCATGATATAGTCATATTGTCGTGACTGCAATGAACTGGGAAACATTTTGATCATCTCCGATTTGTAAAATTGTGAATTTGGATTTTTGAATGACGTCACATTTTTTTGTATTTTGTGCCTATACCCCTTCCCCGTCAAAAATATAGATTTTGGGGTTTTATATTAAAGGTTCACTATTTATCTCGTAATATGAAGAAGAAAAAATTAAAAAGGTAATATTTCTATTTTTTTTCTTCTTCTTAATACTTCAGTGTTTTGCCAATACAACATTCTAAGGGCATTTGCAGTAGAATGTCGACACTTGCACTGCATTTTGGGGTTGCGGGGGGACGTGATCTAGATCCGCGAAAAGACATACTGTGAAGTGGGTGATTTATATTAACCCTCGCCCGGGTTGGACAAAATCACTACATATCCGGGTAGGGGGGGGGGGTACGACCCCCTTTAGCGTTTCGCCCCTAATTGAGCCAGAGCTTCGATTCAAAAACGGTTCGTGTTGCTTGTGACGAGAAGAAGCCGCTGATATCCAATGTTAAGGTCTTGGGTCATTATGTGACCTCTGAGGTCATGTCAATGGCTCAAAAGTCCGCGCTTCGGCGCGCTCGGCGTTGTATCTTTTACACTTTGAGTGTTGGATACCTGGTTGATCCTGCCATCAAAATTGTCATCAAAACCTGTTCATGTTGAATATCACGGAACATTACATTTGATCGCACCACACAGCCAGGCTGAAGCCACAATGACGGCCCTGATGGACATCTGTGGCAGTTTATCACAGGTGAATGCCGGAAATGTCACGTTCAAATGGAAACGCTCTGATTTGGGTTAGTACCGAACCATTCGACATTAGGTGACCTATCTAGACGCTTACGGGCATAGCTCATTTGCTTCGATGAAGCGTGAGAGATTAGAGCGTCGTGCTAAGAACGCGAATGTCATGGGTTCGAACCCCATACTCGCCAGGGTTTCAGGGCATAAGAAGCGTTCATGTCAGCCGGCCGGTTAGCTCAGTTGGTTAGAGCGTCGTGCTAATAACGCGAATGTCATGGGTTCGACCCCCATACTGGCCAGATGTTTTTAGGAGATTGTGAGACAAGCAGGCCAGAGTAGGTAAGATAGCTAACGAACTTGCTGCCGCCCAAAAATATGAACCGCACAATGGATAACGCAAATGTCATGGGTTTGACCCCTATACTGGCCAGATGTTTTTAGGAGATTGTGAGACAAGAAGGAAGCGATGTTGCTAGAGCGTCGTGCTATTAACGCGAATGTCATGGGTTCGACCCTCATACTGGCAATTGGGTGGGGGGCCTCTCCCGGGGGCTTGCCCCCCCCCCCCCCCCCCTTCTGAAGGTCTGACTGCGCCCCTGATGTCGGGCACGTAAAACTTTCGCTTATAAATAATGTCGGACGCCAGGAATTGCTTGATCGGGTGGCGGGGTCAGGGCCTGCGCAACAAGCTATGCTTAGCGCGGGGCCTGACCTCGGAAATCCACCCATTCAGAAACATTCGGACTAAATTTATTTTATTTTAAACAAAACATGGCGGCCGCGCCTATTTCGAACGCTCCCGATTCGGCCACCCCATTGGTGGAAGCCGTAACCGTGACGTCATGGGACCGTGACGTAATGGGACAGGGTGGACACGTTACGGACATAGGCATGACACCCCCTGGGCTTCAGCGAATAAGCAGCAAAAATTGCAATCTCTCTAACTGTTGCACAATTTGATTTGCGCTTGTTTTAACACTTACGGTATCCCAGTGGCTGCAAACTTGCTTCCGTAGATAAATCAGATCTTCAAGAATCGTATGAAGAAAAACATACAACTCGCAACGGCTACAAGTGATAATTATAGCGACACAAACACAGAGCTACTTCGAAAGCGTCCGACAGCCAACTGACAGCCAGCTCTATATAATGCCTGTGATAAAAGTCTAGAGAAGATAAAATAGGCAGGCTGAGACAGAAGAATTCCAGGAAAATAACTGGAAAAGCGGAGTGTTGTCAGATTTGGACCAGGAGGACGAAACGCTTCCTAATTCAGTCTGTTGTAGGGTAAAATGTCCTCATCATGAGATAATATAATCTTATGTAGCATCCCGCTATTCGCTGCTATTGAAACCACAAAGACGGCGCTGGCCACACCTGTGTACCGGAAACCCACCAACTCGAGACACTGTTGAAGTCACTGCCCTTACCGTTGTAACACTAGCGTCATCAGGGCACATGTTCACCGATACATCAAACATTCATCAGCATGGGAACATGGGAAGTTTGAGGGAGCTCGCTAGATGGAGATTAAAAACTCTGCAAAATGTACTGGCCAGTATGGGGGTCGAACCCATGACATTCGCGTTATTAGCACGACGCTCTAACCAACTGAGCTAACCGGCCGTGCTGCGTCGGTTGACAGATAAGCAATTTTAAACATCCCTGACACTTGGACAAAAAAAGAGCCATGCTTGTAGATGTCGAAACGGATGTCATCCTACTTCTCGCGCACATATGTGATCACATGTTTCTTAAAATGCAAAGCACTGTGATTTTTTATATAATTTAGTCCGAATGTTTTGTATGGATAGATTTCCGAGGTCAGGACCCACGCTAAGCAGAGCTTGTTGCGCAGATCCTGACCTCACCACACGATCGCGCAATTCCTGTTGGCCGGCAGAATTTAGAGACGAAAGTTTTACGTGACCGACATACCTGGACACGGTCCGCCCCGCTCACTGACGTCACCTGACCTTGAGTGCGACCGCTGCCACCGGCCGCAGGCCATCCAAGTCAGGAGCAAATAGCGAGCGCCGAAGCGACTCGAACCCGGGCTGCCACTACCGGGATAGCTCAGAAGTCCAGCGCTCCCCCACCGAGCTACAGGGGCGGACTAAATTCTGCCGGCCAACATTTTCCACACATGATTCCACATATCGATGTCACGGTTGCGGTCCAGAAAGGCGTTGCAAAGTGTCGGTATGCGCCAAAACGAACTATTTCTAACCGTGTTGGCACGAGCATGCGGTACATGGAAAAGCAGCTTACTCCGGAGCACGCGAGATGGGGCAGCCAAGGCGAACTTTTCCAACAGAAAAGATGAGTCGAGTGCATGACAGTAAACATTGCGGATAAACATAATGTCGTGCTGTTCACGCCGTGCCGCTAGTTCTTTGTTTATATTTAGTCCGCGTGTACGAACGGATTTACGGGTGCAACATTTCAAAAGAACCCAACAATTTTCACCAAAGAATCAGTGGATCTTGATGATGAATGGGGTGACTTAACGGCCAACGAGATACCCCTTCAAATGGGATACCCCGTTAAATCGGTCAGAATGAACATGACTTTTGTCTTCGCTTTAGGCATTTGGGTCAGAGGTCGGTATGTTAAAAATGCTATATCAGAAGCCAGACAATCAGCCGGCCGGTTAGCTCAGTTGGTTAGAGCGTCGTGCTAATAACGCGAATGTCATGGGTTCGACCCCCATACTGGCCATTGCCTTTTGTATCGCTTTGAATCTTCACGTAGTGAGTCCCCTCAAACTTCTCATGTTCCCATGATGATGAATGTTTTGTATCTCGGTCAGCATGTGTCTTGATGACGCTGGTGATACAGTGGAATGGACAGTCCTTCCAGCATTGAGACAGTGTTGCGAGTTGGTGAGTTTCCGGTATCTGGGTGTGGCCAGCGATAGCGCCGTCTTGATAACGTCAACAATAACGAATGGCGGGATGCTACATAAGATGAGTATCCTCTCATGATGAGGACTCACACAAGACATTTTTCTTTACAGCACATCGCACTAGCAAATATGCAATGCTGCTCGTCCAGATCTGACAGAGGCCTGCATTTAGACTTGTTCATCATTTTCCACTGCCTTAGCCTTCCTATTTATTTATTATATCTTCAGAAGAGCTACAAAACATCTGGCAGCGGTGGGATTCGAACCCACGCCTCCGAAGAGACTGGTGCCTTAAACCAGCGCCTTAGACCGCTCGGCCACGCTACCGGGATGTAGAACCTGAATCATCAATTCACAAGCCATTCAAACCATTCAGAATGATGAACGATTTATCTCGAATGCTCACTTGTGTTACAAACTACACCATTTTACCCGAAACACAAATTCAAACAAACGGACTTCAAATTAAAATAACGGAACTTCAAATTAAAACCAGGGAAGTTAAATTTAGAACTAGGGAAGTTAAATTTAAACCTTAAACCAGCGCCTTAGACCGCTCGGCCACGCTACCGGGATGTAGAACCTGAATCATCAATTCACAAGCCATTCAAACCATTCAGAATGATGAACGATTTATCTCGAATGCTCACTTGTGTTACAAACTACACCATTTTACCCGAAACACAAATTCAAACAAACGGACTTCAAATTAAAATAACGGAACTTCAAATTAAAACCAGGGAAGTTAAATTTAGAACTAGGGAAGTTAAATTTAAAATGAGGTAACTTGAAGTTAAAACGAGGGAACTTCAAATTAAAACGAGGGAACTTCAAATAAAAATAAAAATAAATTCAAATTAAAATACAATAATAGCGATAAATGAGCAGTGATCGCTGTGGTCCGCAACTTCGATCAACTATTGAGGTTTCTCATGAACTTAGTAGACAAATTTACATTCGACTCGGCCCGGCCCGACACAGCCGTACGAACGCTTTTCGAAATTCCAAAGGTAGAAACTTTGGAACTGCTCAGGCGATTACAGTCGGATCTCTATCATTTGGTAGCCCCATCAAATACATATTACTGTTGGCATGTTGCATTGATAGTGTAGCGCGTGGCAGGCGCGAAAGTGGGGATTGCCAAACCCCCGACGAAAAATGTCTGATGATAAAACAGCTTTATCAATCTGGACGGACTTTGGAGTACGTTAAGAATCAATGATGCCCCATATGTTCCGTAGTAAATTGAGCTTTATACTTCAGAGCACGTGAGCACATGCAAGAAATGGGGGTGCCTGGTCACACCCCCATGATGTATCGCAGAAACTTCTGGGCCGATAAAGATGAAGTTTCGTTTGCTAGTTCCGACTAGCATATTAGATAACAATATTCCACATGATGAACCAGAAACCTGTCAGCACGTGCGCACGTGATGCTTCCCATGCTATCGCGTGTGGCCATCACGTGACCTGCACTCTAAAGTTCTGCGCAATTGGACCAGTATTTGTGTATGTATAAAATCGAGGTCAGCATGTGCGCACGTGCATTTTGGTTCAGACTACGACACGTGCCAAGCAGATCTTAATCATACCCAAGCAGATCCCAATATGCCCAAGAAGATCACACCCAAGAAGATCTGCATGCAACATTTCAACTCGTTCAACTCCACATTTCTTCAACTCGTGCGCTGAAGTATTGACTCTTAACGTACGCCGAAGTCGGTCCAGATTGTTAAAGAAGTTTTATCGTGAGACATTTTTGGGCATCTTCGGGGTTTGACAAGCCTACTTTCCCACGTGCCACGCGCTGCACTACCACCCATATTAGAATGCAACATGCCAACAGGAATAATTATTTGATAGGGCTACCAAGTGGTAGAGATCCGACACTGGCGGATCCAGCCTCCCAATATGGGAGGGTGGGGGGCTAATTTCACAATTTCACTCGGGGGCTTCCGGGGCCTGAGCCCCAGGGGGTTTCATATGACCTAAAAGGTACCTCCATTTTTGTTTGCGGACTTGGGTTCAGGGTTGATCACATTGTGTTGGTGTTCGAATCCACAGACCACAGTAGACCTTTTCAAATGCAAATTACAATAAAAATTTATTTTTTCTATCGTATGAACACAAAGTTATTTCTCCTGGCCATGCTAACCGCTAAATGACGCTCACTACAACACCCTTCCCGCCTTGTGATGTGGAATACGACCACGCAGCAAAGTTCGATTATTTGTACTATCGTACTATCAAACGTGTTTCTAATTTTTCGCTATGCTATTTTTACGAGTAAGAACGTGTCAATCAAGTGCAAAAATAAAATTGATGGATATTTGCCTCCAAATATCTCAAATTTTGTCATTTTGCATGAGCTATTTGATATACAAATAAGTTATTCGCTAATAACTTTTGACTGAATAAAGCTAGAAGGGCACGGTACGCGTCATTTCGTTGTGATCATCAAGACGGGTTGATTGCTTTGCAGCAGGACCTCTTCCTGACATTTGATGACCTTGACCTAAAGTCAAGGTCACGGCGCAAGGCCACCTTTCCAAATTGGACCTACACGACGATGTTATATATATATTTGAACTTGTCTTGAAGATAGGAATCCATTGGTATTAAAATAATTGTGCGATCGGTGATGATTATAAAGCAAACTGATACATTTTCGGTCTTTCTTTTCACCAAGTTAAGGAAGTTATGAAGTTGTCCTATTCGACATTCAAATAAAAAGGAATTCAAAAGTTGCCATTGACGATCAGGCGTTCATTAAGCACTGCAGCAAGACAAGTTTTAGGATATATAACATCACCACATGGGCCACAATTGGAAACCTAACCTTGAGCCTTGACATTGACCTTAGGTGAAGGTCGCCAAGTGTTAGAAAGAGGTCATACTGCATATCATTCAACGCGTATTGACGAAAATAACAAAATTGGTCCATTTTATCTTTTTATCTTTATTCAGTCAAAAGTTATTTGGAATAACATCTTCACAAAAAGAACATATAAAATGGATACAATTAGCATATTTGAAGACAAATAACCATCAATGTTATTTTTATGTTTGAACTAAATTTATTTACACTTAACAATAATAAAGTGAACAATAGTCAATACATTTGGCTTGGGTATCCCCCAAAAAAGTACCAACTTTCAAATTGAAGGTTAATGTCAACAAATGTCAGAAAGAGGTCATGCTGCGCAGAGCAGTCAACTCGTCTTGATGAGAACAACAGGATGACGTTTACTCTAACATTCTAGTTTTATTCAGTAAAAAGTTATTAGCGAATAACATATTATTTATATAAAATATGAAGCCAAATGAGGACCTACTGACCACAACCTCTCCAACTTTCTTGGATGTGTCCGCCGTAACCTTCAGGATATCTTGAATCATGTCTTTCATCGTAGTCATCTCAATGTCCATAAGCTGATGCTTGCGCATCAGAGCGCTTACGTCAATACAATCCACAGTGATAGGAGGGAGCTTGGCCAAGTCGAGGGCGACAAACCTCTGGAGCCGAATGCCGATCTCTGTCAAATTCAACGATCATCTTTGTGGTACCATCAAGATGCATCTTACGAAATACAATACAAATAAACTGAGTCTCAATAGTTCGGAAAATAGTCGAAAAAAGTTTCACTATATTTCGGCACAAACCTTCATCAGTAGCCTATTTCACAAAACAAAAAAGTTTGTAATTACAAAGAATTTCTTTGTATTTACAAATAATTTTTACACATGTTTGTAGTTTGGATTTCACAAAACCCCAGGGCCGTAAATCTCAATTTACTATTTACAAACTACTTTACAAAGATATTGTTTGTAAAAATGTTTGCAATTGCACATGTTCTATTTCTCAAAGGTTGACGGAAGTGAGGAAATGTTTGCAATTACAAACTTGTAATTCCAGTGGGTCAGGGGTTCTGAATTTCAGAAACTGCATTGACAGTTGACATTGTTTGACTGTTCAGGTTATTTTCTTGGTGAGGTTGTTACGTTGCCGAGGTTTTTAGGGTAATGGTTTAGTTATGCATAGGTATAGCTGCCCAAAACAAGTTATTTCCTCGAGAGATTCGAACAGGGATCTCCAGCTTTGAAGTCCCATTGCACCTTACCGATTGCGCCTCCGCGCGGAGAAACAGCATGGCGATAGAATTGCAGCGGTCAACGATGTCTTGTGCAATGTACAGTGAACCTTCACCCTTTACGAAGTAAGAAATCGGCTAGGTTTGGTGAAAAATGGTCGAGAAATTCAACACTCTTTCTTTTAAGAGTAGTTCTGTTGTTATGCTCCGCCACCTGGTGAATGGTCAGATTCTGTTTACTCTAACTGCTTACCAATATGTATTTTTACGATCAGAGTTTGCATTCCGATGAAATGTTAATTATAAGATTATTCTCCCTATAACTAATTTTATATTGAATAAAAAAATAAACCGCAATGTAAATATTTGTTAAATTAATTTGCTAACAATCAAATTATTTGTCATTAGCATCAAGTTTAATACAAAGGTTCTTGATTTCAAGCTTTCTGCTGTACTAACATTTGTGTTTACAATTTTCTTTACAATCGGTAATTCAGAGGTGGCGAATGTTTGTGAAATGTCTTTTTGTGAGGTTTGCAATATCTTCTTGCGTTTGTAATCGCAAACATGTGTAATTACTAACTTCTTTGTGAAATAGGCCTCAGGTGACTGAGGGCAATTTGCCGGCGAAAACTACAACACACAAAATATCGCGAACGTGATACCTATTTTACAAGTACTTTGAAGTAGCTAATATTACAAGACACACAACCTATCATACAAGACACACATAACGTAGCACGTAATAAACAAAACATAATCACAAGTACTGAAAAATATGAAACAAAACATCAAAGCCGTATGTCAAGCAAACTTCTGAAGACTGTCAATGAATACAATTTGATCCTAAATAAATTTAGATACACCGATGCGAATTCAGGATAAACTACACTTGGAGGTCCATGTTACGTCAGTGCCAGACTGCTTACTAGCTCAAAAGTGGCCAGCTCGCTACATTTTTGTTCATGAAGGTTTGAGGTCTCGAATAAACATGGTTTCCTTTACTTTACGTTCAACATGGCCGTGGCACTAACATAATATTTTCCCCGTTATCGGAACTTCAGGAATGACATCATAACCGTGCTGGGATTGAAAGTGAAGCCCAACAGGGTTGTTGATGTCCTTCCTGAACGCAGCGCGGCGGTGGTCAAAGAACCTTTCTCTTCCGCATTCATGCATTCCCCCACGTATGTGGCTGAGCAAAGGTTGCAGCTGACTTGATAAACTGCGTTGTTGGTCGCACAAGTTTGATCAAAGCCGGACTTACAGGGAATGCATACACCACGTATGATGGGACAAGTTGGTCCTCGTAGGTCGGTCCTGGTGAGTTGTCGTTTAAGTGACCCCTTGTTGACCCATGGAACTTTACAAGGAAGGCCGCTGGCGCGTACTATCCGTTCGACCTTCCTGCAAAGTTCATCGTCAACAGACGACAAAGTTATATATGTTCGGTCCGTTTTTTTTTTGTCTTGTTTGTCTGTGCCTTGGTTTGTCCCGGTGTAGTCCCGTACTTATGTCTCCCCTTGACCTCTTTTACCATGTTAAAGATGAGTTTGGATGGGTAACCGTTGTTGCGAAATGTATGTATGACCCGACTGATGCTCCGTGTCACTGCTTGTGGTGTGGATGGCAGGCGGATTGCTCTACGAAGTTCGTTCCTAAGAGTGTTTTCCTTGGTATTGCGAGGGTGGGCTGACTGGTAATGTAGTGATATCCTAGAGTGAGTGTCTTTTACGTATAGTTCTGTGCTGTAGGTATTCAGTGTCGCGAGTCAGCAGGATGTCCAGAAAAGGAATGGAGCCGTTGTCATCCTCCCGTGTTGAAGTGAGTTTGATGGATGGGTGAATCGAATTGATGTTTCTGAAACTGTGTGAACTGGCCTTCTCCCTGTGTCCACACTCCGAAATAATCGTCGAAGTACCGCATGAAAATGTCTGGGCGGAGATGTGTGCTGATCTGCTGTTCTAGACTGTGCATAAATAGAATAGCCACCGGCGGAACCATTTTGTTCCCCATGGCGACGCCGGAATTTTGTAGGAAGTAGTTTGCGTCTAATCTAAAGAAACTGTTCTGGAGGCAGAGCTCTAGAATATTGTCGATTTCTCGAACAGCAAGACCGAACGTGTCGCTTTCAGAGATGTGACGTTGAACCATGTTCTAGATGACAGGAATCGCATTGTCAATCGGAATATTTGTGTAGAGGGAGGTAACGTCCATGGTGAACAAAAATGCGTTCGCCGGTAGCCCAGACGGATATTTGGATGCCAGGTTTTCCAGAAAATGGGTGGAACTTTTTAGGTGACCGGTACAAATTTCAGTAGCTGTGTCAGTATACGTTCTACGATATAGGATGGTTTTTCTGTAGGGGAGGAACAGTTAGACACCATAGGTCGCAGGGGCATTCCCTCCTTGTGGTCCTTTGGAAGGCCGTACCAGACGGAGCACACGGAATGCGTAGGCGTCAGAGCCTTAGCCTGGGGCACATTACTTAGGTTGTGCATTACCGCCTGCACCTTACTCTGAACTGCTGCGGTGGGGTCCCGGTCAACATGCGTGTAGTCTGTCTGGTTTTGCAAGCATATAATTCGCCTTGTCGAGCTATTGCGTCTTGTCCATAATAACGAACCGTTGACACTTGTCGGAGGCTTTGATGATGACATCCGTCGATTGTTTCAGCATCCTGAGTGACTTGGCTTTTTCTGCGGAGATGTTTGGCGGTACTCTGGTTTTCTTTTTGAACGCTGCCATGATACCATGTTTCAACACCTTCATTGCACCTTCTGTAGCCGGATCAGCTCGTTGGGGCTGGCTCTTGGGCGTGTCTGGGAAGTTGATCACAAGCTTAGTCTTCTTTGCAGTACTTTAATGGGCCCCAATGTCAGCGGCCCCAAGCCACCTGGCCACCGAGCCAGCATGCCCCGAACGCAGAGAGCCAATGGCAGCCCCGAAGATGCATCTTCTTTTTCTTCTGACCACGCCGATTTCCAACTCTGATAGACTCATCAACATGGTCACACAGAAGACATTTATTTGGCTGCCTCAACCTCATCATCGGAAAAGTTTTCACTGACCAACTTTACAAGCACATCAATAGGAACGCTGTCGATCTTACAAAGCATGTAGCAAAGCAGCTCATTTATAATCATGATCATCATGAGACGAACCGGCAATAAGCCGATAATCAGATAGTAGATGCCTCAGTCACAAAGTCACGTTCAATCAGTGCCGAGAGAAATAACAACGGGTTATTCCGGATCTTCGCTTCAGCGAAGGCCATAGATACTAGGTAGGCCCGTCCGGGGTAGAAAGCGAATGGAGTGACGTCACGGGCACGTGACGTCACACACTCCATATTCAAATAGTGTTAAATTGGCCTACTTTAGCGTCCTACCATTTGATTACCTTAGGTGCCAGCGGAATGAATTGAGAATTACATGATAGATTGAAATGTCCTCTACAGCTCGCTCTTCCGACATTTTCTCCTAAATTGCAAGGGTGAACCGCTAGGCGATGTCAAAGCGAGGCATGCAAAAAGTATTTTATAATTATGGTCATGATGAGACGAACCGGTAATAAGCCGGCTATATTATAACCTTATATGGGCATGGGTCTCCAAAAAACGTAGGAGGCCCATGCCCATATAAGGTCAGGCCCGCCCCTGTACACAAACATGGCGGCCGCGCCTATTTCGAACGCTTCCGATTCGGCCACCCTATTGGTGGAAACCGTGACTGTGACGTCATGGAACCGTGACGTAATGGGACAGGGTGGACACGTTACGGAGATAGGCATGACACCCCCTGGGCTTCAGCGAATCAGCAGCAAAAATTGCAATCTCTCTAACTATTACACAATTTGATTTGCGCTTGTTTCAACACTTACGGTATCCCAGTGGCTGCAAACTTGCTTCCGTAGATAAATTAGATCTTCAAGAATCGTATGAAGAAAAAGATATAACTCGCAACGGCAAAAAGTGATAATTATAGCGACACAAAAACAGAGCCACTTCAAAAGCGTCCGACAGCCAGCTGACAGTGACAGCCAGCTCTATATAATACCTGTGATAAAAGGCCAGAGAAGCTAACATAGGCATGCGGAGACAGAGGAATTCCAGCAAAATAACTGGACAAGCGGAGTGTTGTCAGATTTGGACCAGGAGGATGAAACGTTTCCAAATGCAGTCTGTTGTAGGGTAAAATGTCTTGTCTGAGGCCTAATCATGAGATAATATTAATATTATGTAGCATCCCGCCATTCGTTACTGTTGAAGTCACAAAGCCGGCGCTGGCCACACCTGTGTACCGGAAACCCACCAACTCGAGACACTGTCTCAATGCTGGAAGTGACTGTCCTTACCGTTGTAACACCAGCGTCATCAGGGCACATGTTCACCGATACATCAAACATTCATCAGCATGAGAACATGCGAAGTTTGAGGGAGCTCGCTAGACGGAGATTCAAAACACTGCAAAATGTACTGGCCAGTATGGGGGTCGAACCCATGACATTCGCGTTATTAGCACGACGCTCTAACCAACTGACCTAACCGGCCGTGCTGCGGGCGCTGACAGATACGCAATTTTAGACATCCCTGACACTTGGGCAAAAAAGAGACATGCATGTCGAAACGGATAGCTCATTTGCAAGGGAACGGCATTAACCCACCTCCAAGTTAATGTTTGGTTTAGTTTAGTATAGCTTATGCAATGTATCATCAACGGGCAAAAGTGACCCAATTACAGACGAGTCACTAGGTAAAAACAGACGAAAAACAAACGAATGGACAAAGTTAAAACAGCATCACACTTCGGTCATCCTACTTCTCGCGCACATATGTGATCACATGTTTCTTAAAATGCAAAGCACTGTGATTCCACACATCGATGTCACGGTTGCGGTCCAGAAAGGCGTTGCAAAGTTTCGGTATGCGCCAAAACGAACTATTTCTAACCGTGTTGACACGAGCATGCGGTACATGGAAGAGCATCTTACTCCGGAGCACGCGAGATGGGGCAGTCAAGGCGAACTTTTCCAACAGAAAGGATGAGTCGAGTGCATGACAGTGAACATTGCGGATAAACATAATGTCGTGCTGTTCACGCCGTGCCGCTAGTTCTTTGTTTATATTTAGTCCGCGTGTACGAACGCATTTACGGGTGCAACATTTCAAAAGAACCCAACAATTTTCACCAAAGAATCAGTGGATCTTGATGATGAATGGGGTGACTTAACGGCCAACGGGATACCCCTTCAAATGGGATACCCCGTTAAATCGGTCAGAATGAACATGACTTTTGTCTTCGCTTTAGGCATTTGGGTCAGAGGTCGGTATGTTAAAAATGCTATATCAGAAGCCAGACAATCAGCCGGCCGGTTAGCTCAGTTGGTTAGAGCGTCGTGCTAATAACGCGAATGTCATGGGTTCGACCCCCATACTGGCCATTGCCTTTTGTATCGCTTTGAACCTTCACGTAGTGAGTCCCCTCAAACTTCTCATGTTCCCATGATGATGAATGTTTTATATCTCTTTAACGCAGCGCGACGCATTGTGCGCGACTTTGATGATGTCACCCAAAAACAAATTAGAGCTCCTGCTCTTTGGTAGAAATATTTCACAAACACAGGGTATATACATCGCACATCACTTACAGACATTCATTACACTTTCACAAAGATTCAACACCCACAAATAACACAACAATCACACATTACCAGCACTTTCACCACGCTGACCTGCTGTTGCCGCCTGTGCCTGGCCACCTGATTTTCGAATGGCCGCTCGGCGGGCTGGTAGCGGGGCCTACGTGATCTGTTCCTTAGTTTTGGTAAAATATCTGTTTCATTTGTTTCATCTGGAGAGGCGCTATGATTTAAGCTTTGGCTTTTTCGCCAATCCCTTATTGTCCTGTTTGATTTGATGTCTTTTTGTTAACAAAATAAACGAACTGAACTGAACTGAACTGGTGATACAGCGGAAGGGACAGTCCTTCCAGCATTGAGACAGTGTTGCGAGTTGGTGGGTTTCCGGTATCTGGGTGTGGCCAGCGATAGCGCCGTCTTGATAACGTCAACAATAACGAATGGCGGGATGCTACATAAGATGAATATTCTCTCATGATGAGGACTCACACAAGACATTTTTCTTTACAGCACATCGCACTAGCAAATATGCAATGCTGCTCGTCCAGATCTGACAAAGTCCTGCATTTAGACTTGTTCATCATTTTCCACTGCCTTAGCCTTCCTATTTATGTATTATATCTTCCGAAGAGCTGCAAAGCATCTGGCAGCGGTGGGATTCGAACCCACGCCTCCGAAGAGACTGGTGCCTTAAACCAGCGCCTTAGACCGCTCGGCCACGCTACCGGGATGTCGAACCTGAATCATCAATTCACAAGCCATTCAAACCATTCAGAATGATGATGAACGATTTATCTCGAATGCTCACTTGTGTTACAAACTACACCATTTTACCCGAAACACAAATTCAAACAAACGGACTTCAAATTAAAATAACGGAACTTCAAATTAAAACCAGGGAAGTTAAATTTAAAACTAGGGAAGTTAAATTTAAAATGAGGGAACTTGAAGTTAAAACGAGAGAACTTCAAATTAAAACGAGGGAACTTCAAATTAAAATTAAAATAAATTAAAATTAAAATACAATGATAGCGATAAATAAGCAGTGATCGCTGTGGTCCGCAACTTTGATCAACTATTGAGGTTTCTCATGAACTTAGTAGACAAATTTACATTCGACTCGGCCCGGCCCGACACACCCGTACGGACGCTTTTCGAAATTCCAAAGGTAGAAACTTTGGAACTGCTCAGGCGATTACAGTCGGATCTCTATCATTTGGTAGCCCCATCAAATACATATTACTGTTGGCATGTTGCATTGATAGTGTAGCGCGTGGCAGGCGCGAAAGTGGGGATTGCCAAACCCCCGACGAAAAATGTCTGATGATAAAACTGCTTTATCAATCTGGACGGACTTTAGCGTCCGTTAAGAATCAATGATGCCCCATATGTTCCGTAGTAAATTTAACTTTATATTTCAGAGCACGTGAGCACGTCCAAGAAATGGGGGTGCCTGGTCACACCCCATGATGTATCGCAGAGACTACTGGGCCGATAAAGATGAAATTTCGTTTGCTAGTTCCTACTAGCATATTAGATAACAATATTCCCCATGATGAACGAGAAACCTCTCAGCACGTGCGCACGTGATGCTTCCCATTCTATCGCGTGCGGGCCATCACGTGACCTGCACTCTAAAGTTCTGCGCAATTGGACCAGTATCTGTGTATGTATAAAATCGAGGTCCGCATGTGCGCACATGCATGTTGGTTAGGACTACGACACGTGTCAGGCAGATCTTAATCATACCCTAATCTGCATGCAACATTTCAACTCGTTCAATTCCACATTTCTTCAACTCGTGCGCTGAAGTATTGACTCTTAACGTACGCCGAAGTCGGTCCAGATTGTTAAAGAAGTTTTATCGTGAGACATTTTTGGGCATCTTCGGGGTTTGACAAGCCTACTTTCCCACGTGCCACGCGCTGCACTACCACCCATATTAGAATGCAACATGCCAACAGGAATAATGATTTGATAGGGCTACCAAGTGGTAGAGATCCGACACTGGCGGATCCAGCCTCCCAATATGGGAGGGTGGGGGGCTAATTTCACAATTTCACTCGGGGGCTTCCGGGGCCTGAGCCCCAGGGGGTTTCATATGACCTGAAAGGTACCTCCATTTTTGTTTGCGGACTTGGGTTCAGGGTTGATCACATTGTGTTGGTGTTCGAATCCACAGACCATAGTAGACCTTTTCAAATGCAAATTACAATTAAAATTTATTTTTACTATCGTATGAACACAAAGTTATTTCTCCTGGCCATGCTAACCGCTAAATGACGCTCACTACAACACCCTTCCCGCCTTGTGATGCGGAATACGACCACGCAGCAAAGTTCGATTATTTGTACTATCGTACTATCAAACGTGTTTCTAATTTTTCGCTATGCTATTTTTACGAGTAAGAACGTGTCAATCAAGTGCAAAAATAAAATTGATGGATATTTGCCTCCAAATATCTCAAATTTTGTCATTTTGCATGAGCTATTTGATATACAAATAAGTTATTCGCTAATAACTTTTGACTGAATAAAGCTAGAAGGGCACAGTACGCGTCATTTCGTTGTGATCATCAAGACGGGTTGATTGCTTTGCAGCAGGACCTCTTCCTGACATTTGATGACCTTGACCTAAAGTCAAGGTCACGGCGCAAGGCCACCTTTCCAAATTGGACCTACACGACGATGTTATATATATATTTGAACTTGTCTTGAAGATAGGAATTCATTGGTATTAAAATAATTGTGCGATCGGTGATGATTATAAAGCAAACTGATACATTTTCGGTCTTTCTTTTCACCAAGTTAAGGAAGTTATGAAGTTGTCCTATTCGACATTCAAATAAAAAGGAATTCAAAAGTTGCCATTGACGATCAGGCGTTAATTAAGCACTGCAGCAAGACAAGTTTTAGGATATATAACATCACCACATGGGCCACAATTGGAAACCTAACCTTGAGCCTTGACATTGACCTTAGGTGAAGGTCGCCAAGTGTTAGAAAGAGGTCATACTGCATATCATTCAACGCGTATTGACGAAAATAACAAAATTGGTCCATTTTATCTTTTTATCTTTATTCAGTCAAAAGTTATTTGGAATAACATCTTCACAAAAAGAACATATAAAATGGATAAAATTAGCATATTTGAAGACAAATAACCATCAATGTTATTTTTATGTTTGAACTAAATTTATTTACACTTAACAATAATAAAGTGAACAATAGTCAATACATTTGGCTTGGGTATCCCCCAAAAAGTACCAACTTTGAAATTGAAGGTTAATGTCAACAAATGTCAGAAAGAGGTCATGCTGCGCAGAGCAGTCAACTCGTCTTGATGAGAACAACAGGATGACGTTTACCGTAACATTCTAGTTTTATTCAGTAAAAAGTTATTAGCGAATAACATATTATTTATATAAAATATGAAGCCAAATGAGGACCTACTGACCACAACCTCTTCAACTTTCTTGGATGTGTCCGCCGTAACCTTCAGGATATCTTGAATCATGTCTTTCATCGTAGTCATCTCAATGTCCATAAGCTGCTGCTTGCGCATCAGAGCGCTTACGTCAATACAATCCACAGTGATAGGAGGGAGCTTGGCCAAGTCGAGGGCGACAAACCTCGGGAGCCGAATGCCGATCTCTGTCAAATTCAACGATCATCTTTGTGGTACCATCAAGATGCATCTTACGAAATACAATACAAATAAACTGAGTCTCAATAGTTCGGAAAATAGTCGAAAAAAGTTGCACTATATTTCGGCACAAACCTTCATCAGTAGCCTATTTCACAAAACAAAAAAGTTTGTAATTACAAAGAATTTCTTTGTATTTACAAATAATTTTTACACATGTTTGTAGTTTGGATTTCACAAAACCCAGGGCAGTAAATCTCAATTTACTATTTACAAACTACTTTACAAAGATATTGTTTGTAGAAATGTTTGCAATTGCACATGTTCTATTTCTCAAAGGTTGACGGAAGTGAGGAAATGTTTGCAATTACAAACTTGTAATTCCAGTGGGTCAGGGGTTCTGAATTTCAGAAACTGCATTGACAGTTGACATTGTTTGACTGTTCAGGTTATTTTCTTGGTGAGGTTGTTACGTTGCCGAGGTTTTTAGGGTAATGGTTTAGTTATGCATAGGTATAGCTGCCCAAAACAAGTTATTTCCCCGAGAGATTCGAACAGGGATCTCCAGCTTTGAAGTCCCATTGCACCTTACCGATTGCGCCTCCGCGCGGAGAAACAGCATGGCGATAGAATTGCAGCGGTCAACGATGTCTTGTGCAATGTACAGTGAACCTTCACCCTTTACGAAGTAAGAAATCGGCTAGGTTAGGTGAAAAATGGTCGAGAAATTCAACGATCTTTCTTTTAAGAGTAGTTCTGTTGTTATGCTCCGCCACCTAGTGAATGGTCAGATTCTGTTTACTCTAACTGCTTACCAATATGTATTTTTACGATCAGAGTTTGCATTCCGATGAAATGTTAATTATAAGATTATTCTCCCTATAACTAATTTTATATTGAATAAAAAAATAAACCCCAATGTAAATATTTGTTAAATTAATTTGCTAACAATCAAATTATTTGTCATTAGCATCAAGTTTAATACAAACGTTCTTGATTTCAAGCTTTCTGCTGTACTAACATTTGTGTTTACAATTTTCTTTACAATCGGTAATTCAGAGGTGGCGAATGTTTGTGAAATGTCTTTTTGTGAGGTTTGCAATATCTTCTTGCGTTTGTAATCGCAAACATGTGTAATTACTAACTTCTTTGTGAAATAGGCCTCAGGTGACTGAGGGCAATTCGCCGGCAAAAACTACAACACACAAAATATCGCGAACGTGATACCTATTTTACAAGTACTTTGAAGTAGCTAATATTACAAGACACACAACCTATCATACAAGACACACATAACGTAGCACGTAATAAACAAAACATAATCACAAGTACTGAAAAATATGAAACAAAACATCAAAGCCGTATGTCAAGCAAACTTCTGAAGACTGTCAATGAATACAATTTGATCCTAAATAAATTTAGATACACCGATGCGAATTCAGGATAAACTACACTTGGAGGTCCATGTTACGTCAGTGCCAGACTGCTTACTAGCTCAAAAGTGGCCAGCTCGCTACATTTTTGTTCATGAAGGTTTGAGGTCTCGAATAAACATGGTTTCCTTTACTTTACGTTCAACATGGCCGTGGCACTTACATAATATTTTCCCCGTTATCGGAACTTCAGGAATGACATCATAACCGTGCTGGGATTGAAAGTGAAGCCCAACAGGGTTGTTGATGTCCTTCCTGAACGCAGCGCGGCGGTGGTCAAAGAACCTTTCTCTTCCGCATTCATGCATTCCCCCACGTATGTGGCTGGGCAAAGGTTGCAGCTGACTTGATAAACTGCGTTGTTGGTCGCACAAGTTTGATCAAAGCCGGACTTACAGGGAATGCATACACCACGTTTGATGGGACAAGTTGGTCCTCGTAGGTCGGTCCTGGTGAGTTGTCGTTTAAGTGACCCCTTGTTGACCCATGGAACTTTACAAGAAAGGCCGCTGGCGCGTACTATCCGTTCGACCTTCCTGCAAAGTTCATCGTCAACAGACGGCAAAGTTATATATGTTCGGTCCGGTTTGTTTTTTTTGTCTTGTTTGTCTGTGCCTTGGTTTGTCCCGGTGTAGTCCCGTACTTATGTCTCCCCTTCACCTCTTTTACCATGTTAAAGATGAGTTTGGATGGGTAACCGTTGTTGCGAAATGTATGTATGACCCGACTGATGCTCCGTGTCACTGCTTGTGGTGTGGATGGCAGGCGGATTGCTCTACGAAGTTCGTTCCTAAGAGTGTTTTCCTTGGTGATGCGAGGGTGGGCTGACTGGTAATGTAGTGATATCCTAGAGTGAGTGTCTTTTACGTATAGTTCTGTGCTGTAGGTATTCAGTGTCGCGAGTCAGCAGGATGTCCAGAAAAGGAATGGAGCCGTTGTCATCCTCCCGTGTTGAAGTGAGTTTGAGGATGGGTGAATCGAATTGATGTTTCTGAAACTGTGCGAACTGGCCTTCTCCGTGTCCACACTCCGAAATAATCGTCGATGTACCGCATGAAAATGTCTGGGCGGAGATGTATGCTGATCTGCTGTTCTAGACTGTGCATAAATAGAATAGCCACAGGCGGAACCATTTTGTTCCCCATGGCGACGCCGGAATTTTGTAGGAAGTAGTTTGCGTCTAATCTAAAGAAACTGTTCTGGAGGCAGAGCTCTAGAATATTGTCGATTTCTCGAACAGTAAGACCGAACGTGTCGCTTTCAGAGATGTGACGTTGAACCATGTTCTAGATGACAGGAATCGCATTGTCAATCGGAATATTTGTGTAGAGGGAGGTAACGTCCATGGTGAACAAAAATGCGTTCGCCGGTAGCCCAGACGGATATTTGGATGCCAGGTTTTCCAGAAAATGGGTGGAACTTTTTAGGTGACCGGTACAAATTTCAGTAGCTGTGTCAGTATACGTTGTACGATATAGGATGGTTTTTCTGTAGGGGAGGAACAGTTAGACACCATAGGTCGCAGGGACATTCCCTCCTTGTGGTCCTCTGGAAGGCCGTACCAGACGGAGCACACGGAATGCGTAGGCGTCAGAGCCTTAGCCTGGGGCACATTACTTAGGTTGTGCATTACCGCCTGCACCTTACTCTGAACTGCTGCGGTGGGGTCCCGGTCAACATGCGTGTAGTCTGTCTGGTTTTGCAGCATATAATTCGCCTTGTCGAGCTATTGCGTCTTGTCCATAATAACGAACCGCTGACACTTGTCGGAGGCTTTGATGATGACATCCGTCGATTGTTTCAGCATCCTGAGTGACTTGGTTTTTTCTGCGGAGATGTTTGGCTGTACTCTGGTTTTCTTTTTGAACGCTGCCATGAAACCATGTTTCAACACCTGCATTGCACCTTCTGTAGCCGGATCAGCTCGTTGGGGCTGGCTCTTGGGCGTGTCTGGGAAGTTGATCACAAGCTTAGTCTTCTTTGCAGTACTTGAATGGGCCCCAATGTCAGCGGCCCCAAGCCACCTGGCCACCGAGCCAGCATGCCCCGAACGCAGAGAGCCAATGGCAGCCCCGAAGATGCATCTTCTTTTTCTTCTGACCACGCCGATTTCCAACTCTGATAGACTCATCAACATGGTCACACAGAAGACATTTGGCTGCCTCAACCTCATCATCGGAAAAGTTTTCACTGACCAACTGTACAAGCACATCAATAGGAACGCTGTCGATCTTACAAAGCATGTAGCAAAGCAGCTCATTTATAATCATGATCATCATGAGACGAACCGGCAATAAGCCGATAATCAGATAGTAGATGCCTCAGTCACAAAGTCACGTTCAATCAGTGCCGAGAAAAATAACAACGGGTTATTCCGGATCTTCGCTTCAGCGAAGGCCCTAGATACTAGGTAGACCCGTCCGGGGTAGGCAGCGAATGGAGTGACGTCACGGGCACGTGTCGTCACACACTTCCTATTCAAATAGTGTTAAATTGGCATACTTTCGCGTCCTACCATTTCAATACCTTAGGTGTCAACGGAATGAATTGAGAAATAAATGATAGATGGAAATGTCCTCTACAGCTCACTCTCGGGCATTTTCTTCTAAATTGCAAGGGTGAGCCGCTAGGCGATGTCAAAGCGAGGCATGCAACAAATTTGTTATAATCATGGTCATGATGAGACGAACCGGTAATAAGCTGGTTATATTATAACCTTATATGGGCATGGGTCTACTAAAGAAGTAGGAGGCCATGCCCATATAAGGTCAAGCCCGCCCCTGTACACAAACATGGCGGCCACGCCGATCTCGAACGCTCCCGATTCGGCCACCCTATTGTTGGAAACCGTGACTGTGACGTCATGGGACCGTGACGTAATGGGACAGGTTGGACACGTTACGGAGATAGGCATGACAACCCCTGGGCTTCAGCGAATCAGCAGTAAAAATTGCAATCTCTCTAACTGTTGCACAATTTGATTTGCGCTTGTTTCACCACTTACGGTATCCCAGTGGCTGCAAACTTGTTTCCATAGATAAATCAGATCTTCAAGAATCGTATGAAGAAAAAGATATAACTCGCAACGGCTACAAGTGATAATTATAGCGACACAAACACAGAGCTACTTCAAAAGCGTCCGACAGCCAGCTGACAGCCAGCTCTATATAATGCCCGTGATAAAAGTCTAGATAAGATAACATAGGCAGGCTGAGACAGAAGAATTCCAGGAAAATACCTGGAAAAGCGGAGTTTTTCAGATATGGACCAGGAGGACGAAACGCTTCCTAATTCAGTCTGTTGTAGGGTAAAATGTCTTGTGTGAGGCCTCATCATGAGATAATTCTCATCTTATGTAGCATCCCGCCATTCGTTACTGTTGAAACCACAAAGGCCACACCTGTGTACCGGAAACCCACCAACTCGAGACACTGTCGAAGTCACTGTCCTTACCGTTGTAACATTAGCGTCATCAGGGCACATGTTCACCGATACATCAAACATTCATCAGCATGAGAACATGCGAAGTTTGAGGGAGCTCGCTAGACGGAGATGAAAAAAACTGCAAAATGTGCTGGCCAGTATGGGGGTCGAACCCATGACATTCGCGTTATTAGCACGACGCTCTAAGCAACTGAGCTAACCGGCCGTGCTGCGTCCGTTGACAGATAGGCAATTTTAAACATCCCTGACACTTGGGCAAAAAAGAGCCATGCATGTCAGGCAAAATGCCAGGCAAAATGGATGTCGAAACGTTCATTTTCAAGGGAACCGCATTAACCCACCTCTTAAAAGTTAAAAGTGACCCAATTACAGAAGTCACTAGGTAAAAACAGACAAAAAAAGAAACGAATGGATAAAGTTAAAACAGCATCACACTTCGGTCATCCTACTTCTCGCGCACATATGTGATCACATGTTTCTTAAAATGCAAAGCACTTTGATTCCACACATCGATGTCACGGTTGCGGTCCAGAAAGGCGTTGCAAAGTTTCGGTATGCGACAGAACGAGCAATTTCTAACCGTGTTGACACGAGCATGCGGTACATGGAAGAGCATCTTACTCCGGAGTACGCGAGATGGGGCAGTCAAGGGGAACTTTTCCAACAGAAAGGATGAGTCGAGTGCATGACAGTGAACATTGCGGATAAATATAATGTCGTGCTGTTCACGACGTGCCGCGAGTTTTATGTTTATATTTAGTCTGCGTGTACGAACGCATTTACGGGCACAACATTTCAAAAGAACCCAATGATTTTCGCCCAGGAATCAGCGGATCTTGATGATGAATGGGGTGACTTAACGGCCAATGGGGTACCCCTTTCAAATGGGATACCCCGTTAAATCGGTGAGAAATGAACATGACTTTTGTCTTCGCTCTAGGCCTTTGGGTCATAGGTCGGGATGCTAAAATCGCTATGTCAGAAGCCGGACAATCAGCCGGCCGGTTAGCTCAGATGGTTAGAGCGTCGTGCTAATAACGCGAATGTCATGGGTTCGACCCCGATACTGGCCATCATCTTTTGTAGCGCTTTGAACCTTCACGCAATGAGCTCCCTCAATCTTCTCAAGTTCTCACACTGATGAAAGTTTGATGCCCCGGTGAGCATGTGTATTGATGACGTTGGTGCTACAGCGGTAGGGGCAGTCCTTCCAGCATTGAGACAGTGTCTCGAGTTGGTGGGTTTCCGGTACACAGGTATTACTAGCACGTCTTTGTGGTTTCAACAGCAGCGAATGGCGGGATGCTACTTAAGATGAGTATTCTCTCATGATGAGGCCTCACTAAAGACATTTGTATTTACAGGACATCGCACTAGCAAGTATGCAATGCTGCTCGTCCAGATCTGACAAAGGCCTGGATTTAGACTTGTTCATCATTTTCCACTGCCTTAGCCATCCTATTTACTGCGCACTTCCCTGTGCGCAGCGCCCGCAGTCGGCCGCAGCGCCGGGAGCTCCGCTCCCTCCCCTCCCGAGCCGCTGTGCCTCATCCTGCGTGAGTGCGAGTGATATGTGACAGCGTGGTGTGTGACTGGACTGTCGAGGAGTTACCGTGACTGCCGTGACATCGACGTCGGCATCAACATCGCCTCGTCGCTGCACCTGACCGAAGATGCACCGGGACATCGCCCGCCATCTGGTGCTCCTGGTGCTCACCTACCTGCTGGTGTCGGCTGCTGGACCATCACCACCACCGGCCGGCACGTCACGAACACCACCACCACCACTGGTGCCGCGTCACCACCGTGACGAGCTCGGCCGTCGGTCCTGCCGCCACACCTCGCGGACGCCGTCCGTACCGGCGCCGGCGCCCCAGCCTCTGCCCGGCCGCAGCCGCGGCCGCTCTGACCCTGGCCGGCCCCCGGGCGGTCACGTGACCCGGCGTGGCAGGCGCGGTGCCGGCGCCAGGCGCCGGGGGTGCAGGGGCGGCCGTGACTGGCGGCGGTCTGGTCCTGGCGGCCAACGACGGAACATTCTGGCTGGGATGATCAACATCCAGTCTCTGCTACCCAAGACCGTCTCTCTGCAACATGAGTACCTGATGAGACATCACTACGATTTCTGTGTAATCACCGAGACTTGGCTTCGGTCCGCCACTGCGACCCGGCTCATCACATTCCCCGGTTACGCCCTTCACCGGGCCGACCGGCCGGGGGACGCGGGGTACGGTGGCGTGGCGGTGCTGATCCGTGACAGCTACGCGGCCTCTGTCATCCCCCAGCCGGCGCCAGACTGCGCAGACTGTCGGCTGGAGTCGCTGTGGATGCGAGTTAAGCCCGAGTCCGGATCCCACTTCTGCGTCGCCGCTGTCTACCGTCCTCCGCGCCGTACAGTGGCTGCCGTCCATGCGGACCTCACCGAACTGGAGATGCAGTTTCAACGTGTTTTACTGAGGTATCCGGGACCTGTTTTTATTATGGGTGACCTGAACTGCAACCTACTTGACACCTCAGGGAGTGTTGGGAAAGACCGTCTGTTGGACATGCTCAGTTCATTTAATTTGACACAATTTGTTCATCAACCGACCTACTCGTCCGGCTCTCTCTTAGACGTAGTAATTTGTAATTCCGGTGACATGGTACAGCGTGTGGGAGTTTTGAATTGCGCTTTTAGCCCTCACTGTTTCATTCGTGTGCTTTTACGTGTGCCGAAGTGCCGTAAGAAATCTCGCCGCATTCGCACTCGGCTTTTAAAGAGCATTGATCACTTTAGTTTACTGCATGACTTGCATCTCGTTGACTGGTCCGGTGTTTTTAGCTGCCCGTCCGTTCATGACATGTGGTCTTATATTTCTCACCGGCTGCTACGTGTGCTCGATCGTCACGCGCCTCTCAGGTTTACCTGTCTGAGAAACCCTGACGCGCCGCCTGTCACCCCGGCGACCTTGACTTTAATGGCCGAGCGGAGGGGCGTGTTGCGCCGCGAGGGACGGTCGCCGGCCTTCCGCGAGCTGGACAGGGTGCTGAGGTCGGCGATCAGGCGAGACTGCAGGACCGGTATTGAGGAGCGGCTGCGCACCCAGGGGAGCAGCTCCCTCTACCGCGTCATCCGCCCGCTGATCGCCAGTAAGCGGAGTGACACCGCCCGTCTGCCCTCGGCCACACCGGACGAGATGAATGATTTCTTCGTGAACGTGGGCCCACGCGTGGCGGCCAGCCTAGCTAGCGCCGGGGTGACCCCCGACGTTCAGTGCCGCCTGCCGCGCGTCGGTGCCTGTGGTTTCAGGGTCACCGGAGTGACGCTAGGTGAGCTGCGGGAGGTAGTGTTCTCCATGAAGCGATCTGGTGCGTGTGGTGCTGATGGCATCTGTATCCGTATCCTTCTCCTCTGTTTTGACGCCATCGGCCCTATCCTACTCCATGTTGTCAATACCTGCCTCATCTCCTGTGATTATCCCGATTCTTGGAAGCACTCCCTGGTCCATCCTATCTATAAATCTGGCGATCCTGACTTAGTTTCAAATTACCGGCCTATTTCCATCATTCCTTCCATGGCCAAAGTTGTCGAGCGCCTGGTGCAGCGGCAACTTTCCTTCTATATGTCCGACAATCACCTTCTATCCTCATCCCAACACGGCTTTCGCCCCCATCACTCTACCGAAACCGCTCTTCTTTCTGTCACTAACCATGTTTTTTCTAACATGGACCGAAGCCGTGTCTCTCTTCTGTGCCTTCTCGACCTCAGTAAATGTTTTGATGTCATTCCTCATTCTCTACTCCTATCCAAACTTCAGCTCCACGGCGTAGACCCGGCCTGGTTTACCTGCTATCTTTCCGGTCATACTCAGTCCATCTGTCTCACTTCTCCTTCCGGTGACAGAGTCGTTTCAAAACCTCTTCCCAACACCATGGGAGTCTTCCAAGGGTCAGTCCTAGGTCCCCTGTTATTCACTATCTTCGCCAACGACCTCAGCCTGCACGCGCCGGACGCTCATGTGACCCAGTACGCTGACGATACCCAAATCCTTATGTCCGACACCAAGCACAACCTTCCTGCACTTATCCTACGCATGGAGTCTACCTTATCTTCCCTAGCATCGTGGTTCCATGCCCACGGACTTAAACTCAACACATCCAAAACGGAAATCCTTCTCCTTGGCACCCGTCAGAACACCCGCGACCTCTCCCCTGTCAGCGTGCGGGTCGGTGGTGAGACCGTGAAGGAGAGCCGGTGCGTTAAGAACCTAGGCGTCACGTTCGACCGTCACCTCAGCTGGGACGCGCACGTTAGTGACGTGGTGCACAAATGCATCGGCCTCCTGATCGGTCTCCGCCACCTGAGGGCCTTCCTCCCGCGGCGCGCCATGCTGTCAGTGGTGCAGGCCTTGGTCATCTCGCGCGTGAGATACTGTCTTCCGGTGTGCGGAAACGGCTCGGTCTCAAACGACGACAGACTTATGAAAGTCGTGAATTTTGCCACCCGAGTCGTGACAGGGCTCCGTAAGTTTGACCACGTGTCTCGCGCGCGGGGTGACCTGGGCCTGCTCACAGCTCATGAGATGTACCATCTTCAGGTGGCCATTCTTGCCCACAAGATGTGTGTACTTGGCGAGCCCACGGAACTCGCTACTCAGTTTGTGACGTACGCTGACTCACGAGCGGGTGATCGTACCACCCGGCAGGACCGGCTGCTGCGGCCGCCCCCGATGAGAACGGCGGCAGGCAAGCGATCGTTTTTATGTCAGGCAACATCTGTGCTCAATGCTATGCCCGGCGACGCGATGCGATTGACGCCAGCAGCATTTAAACGAGCCGCAAAGACGCATGTACGTAATGCGTGACCAGCGAGTCAGTACGCGGAATATGTGACACTTGTAAATATCAGTATGTGTGCGGTGTGCGTGTGCTTGTATGTAAGTACCTTGACTTAATCCATCTGTTCTAACTTCATGACAATGACACGTAATAGCCACGCTTGTTGTGGAGTGTTCAGCTGATGTCAAATAATTTATTTATTAATCTTCAGAAGAGCTGCAAAACATCTGGCAGCGGTGGGACTCGAACCCACGCCTCCGAGGAGACTGGTGCCTTAAACCAGCGCCTTAGACCGCTCGGCCACGCTACCGGCACGCCTGAGCGGAACCATCAATTCACATTCCATTCAAACCATTCAGAATGATGATTGACGATTGATCTCGAATGCTCACGTGTGTTACAAACTAGATGCCATCTGCTTATGTTGAGGATCACCGAACATGACATTTTATCGCACCCCACAGCCAGGCTGAAGCTGCAGTGTGTCCGCGTGAGATATGCACTCAGGTTTTCATCAATAACTTATTGCCCGCCACTGTACAGGGGCGTAGCCAGGATTTCGCCCAGGGGAGGGGGCGAATGGGATCAGAGGGGCCCTCGTAGCCAATGGGACCCAAAAAATTAAAACAGATAATTACATAAACAGAACAGATAAACACATAACTAATTATGCTGTAAAATAATAACAAATAAGTTTTCGTCAAAGATTTTGTTGTTATTTTGGGGGTTAAAAAAAACGCAAATCCAAGATAGCCTTTTTGAATGGAATGTTATTTCCTTTCTTTTAACGTTTTGTATTTGCAATTTGCTTAAAAAACGATTTTCTACGATTTTTCAAACTTTCATCGTTTTCCCACCAAAAATGGCATGACATGACGTCACTAAAACATCATTATCACCCAAAGTACTCTACCATTGTCATTGAAATTTTGTGATAAGACGTAAACTTGATTGTGCCCAAGGTACTGGCAGATTGACGTGGATATCTATAATTGTGTTCAAGTTATTGAGGAAATCCGGGAGAGGGGGGGGGGGGGGGGGGGGGGGCAGATTTCACCACCTCCAGCGGGCATGGGTTAATTATAATAATATCCCGCATCTTCTTTAAATTCGGATTCAGGAAACGACACAGTTCGTAGTCTGTATAAAGGAAATAGTTCACCTTCAACATTAGTTTTAAACTGATATAGCAGTTTTGTATCCCGTGTTGGGAAACCCCTATCTGTAAGTTTTCTTGACTGAAAAGACTCTCCAGCCGAATATATATTTTTCTTCTTCTTCAGAAGGCTGGCAGTGAGCCGGCCGGTTAGCTCAGTTGGTTAGAGCGTCGTGCTAATAACGCGAATGTCATGGGTTCGACCCCCATACTGGCTATTTCTTTTTGTAGCGCTTTGAACCTTAACGTAACGAGCTTCCTCAAACCTTTTCCACCCGCCTACCCGCTACACGCAGGTATCAACAGTTAGCGGGTAGCATGATTCTCATAAATTGCACAAGCTAAGACGAGTTTCCACAAAAACAATATACACCCGGATAGCGCCGTCGTTACTCACCACAATCCACCTAAAATATTTTGCTTCTAGCTAATAGATAACTTATGATGAAGACAAACGTGAATAATTCCTGATGCTAAGACGCGGACTCGCCGGGACTCGCCAGTCGACGGCGTAGGCCGGGATTAGTTTGCCGTCCGCCGCCAGTGGCGCTAGCTGACGGCCAATAACCCTGGCGGGCGAGCGAAAGTTCCCACGGCCTACAGCGGGCGCCTTTCGCAACATATAAATCGGACCGGGAAATGGGCAGAGAATGAATTGGCTGGATATATATATATATATATATATATATATATATATATATATATATATATATATATATATATATATATATATATATATATATATATATATATATATATATATATATATATATATATATATATATATATATATATATATATATATATATATATATATATATATATATATATATATATATATATATATATATATATATATATATGTATATGTATATAGATAGATAGATAGATAGATAGACAGACAGACAGACAGACAGACAGACAGACAGACAGACAGACAGACAGACAGACAGACAGACAGACAGACAGACAGACAGACAGACAGACAGACAGACAGAGAGACAGCGAGACAGCGAGACAGCGAGACAGCGAGACAGCGAGACAGCGAGACAGCGAGACAGCGAGACAGCGAGACAGCGAGACAGCGAGACAGCGAGACAGCGAGACAGCGAGACAGCGAGACAGCGAGACAGCGAGACAGCGAGACAGCGAGACAGCGAGACAGCGAGACAGCGAGACAGCGAGACAGCGAGACAGCGAGACAGCGAGACAGCGAGACAGCGAGACAGCGAGACAGGGAGACAGAGAGACAGAGAGACAGAGAGACAGAGAGACAGGGAGACAGGGAGACAGGGAGACAGGGAGACAGGAGACAGAGAGACAGAGAGACAGAGACAGAGAGACAGAGAGACAGAGAGACAGAGAGACAGAGAGACAGAGAGACAGAGACACAGAGACACAGAGACACAGAGACACAGAGACACAGAGACACAGAGACACAGAGACACAGAGAGACAGAGACACAGAGAGACAGAGAGACAGAGAGACAGAGAGACAGAGAGACAGAGAGACAGAGAGACAGAGAGACACAGATACAGAGACACAGAGACACAGAGACACAGAGACACAGAGACACAGAGACACAGAGACACAGAGACACAGAGACACAGAGACACAGAGACACAGAGACACAGAGACACAGAGACACAGAGACACAGAGACACAGAGACACAGAGACACAGAGACACAGAGACACAGAGACACAGAGACACAGAGACACAGAGACACAGAGACACAGAGACACAGAGACACAGAGACACAGAGACACAGAGACACAGAGACACAGAGACACAGAGACACAGAGACACAGAGACACAGAGAGACAGAGAGA